>JAODAL010016798.1:0-79600 GCA_025379985.1 Phyllomedusa bahiana
ATTTTTAAAATTCCCCTCCACATAACCTTAACACTTTCCAAAAACTCCTCTAAAGCTACTTAACAGTGCTATGACACTTTAATACATACTGTTGCCTTCTACACTCCCCTAAAGTGATTTAACACTGACGTGTCAACCCCAGGTTTCATACATGTCATCCTTAGAACTAGTGCCCACGTCATGGTATTTTTGTTCGGTTTTTCAGATGGTTTGCGGCTTTAGAACCCATCTGAAAACCATCATGCAACGCTCCCCCATGGATTTTAATAGAAAATCTGTTCAGCAGTCCCCACTGAATGGATTTTCCGTTGGACATTTTTTTTTTACACAGCCTGTGTTCCAAAAAACTTAGAACATGCTCATTCTTCTGCCCGATTTTCGGGCAGAAAATGTATGTCAGTGGTTGAGGGTGACAGGGAATCTGCAAACCGCAGACAGAACCATCCCCCAAAACCACTGAAACGTCAAAATACCAGCTGGATTCTTTAATCAAAATCTCGGGCATGTCGGGCAGAACATGAACATGTGTGTGCACAGGGGGACAGCTTGAATCCGCAAACTGTGGACAAAAGCTGTCCCACTGCGTGCCAAAAAAAGACAAAATACCAGTTGGAAAATCCGACCGGTATTTGGTCTTTGCTGCGGGAACCCTTAGGGCGCGTTCACACGGCACAGGACAAATATCGGCCAGTTTGCCGGCCGGTATTTGTCCTGTTTTCCGCCCGTCCCCACGGCCGCGGGTGGGACGGCTTTTCTCCGCAATGAGCGGAGAAGAGCCCTCCCCCCTCCCATTGAGAAGCACATATTCTGTCCGAAAATCGGACGGAAGATGGTGCTTCTCCAATGTTTGCCGCCGGACCGCCGGCGGCAGAACCGCCGGGCGGAAAACTCGTGCAGTGGGGACTGCTGCACGGGTTTTCCATTGAGCACAATTGTGCTCATTTTCGGCCGGTTTTTCAGGCGATCTGAAAAAACACAAACCGGCTGAAAAACCGGCCGAAAACCCGTGCCGTGGGGACATGCCCTTAGAGTTTTCATTATGTATTACCACCTTAACCAGTTCCTGACTGGGTCGTTTACCCCCCTTCCTGGCCTGGCAAATTTTCCTTTTCCATAGTACTCGCTAGTACGCCGGTGGCGCTAAAATAAGTTTTGTAATTGTGTCACTTTCCATTACAGACATTTATATATTGGTGATATAAAGTTTTAGAGTTTCAGGGGCAGGGTTAAAAGTTGTGGTTTGGTTTATTAGCATTTATGTTAATATTTTACTTTGTGTCTGTTTTTGTTTTACATATTTTACCCCAATAAGAAAAAGACCTTTCGGTGGTATTTTTATACCACTCTTTTTTTGTGATTTCTCATGTAATTGGGGCTAGTATAATAGCCCCAGTTACAGGGAAAATCCAGGGCAAATACATCCCCTGCACTGACATCAGAGCTCATCTGAGTCTGGTAAGACAGTTACTGAGCCCCGGCGAAATGTGACTGCTGGTGGCGGATGGCGGGGAGCCGACAGAGGCTTCCTGCCTGTCTGTGTATTCATCACTTATTGAGCGCTGTACACACATTGTTTAAAAAAGACATAATTTGAGAGGAAATGGTAAAAAAATTACAGCACAAACAAATCGAATGACTGCAGTGCCATTTTTCAATAATTTAGATGGTGTTGTAAGTAACAGCTGGTACCCATGAGCTATATAGCTAACTCAACGAGTCAACCCACTCCAATTGGCCAATATATTTCTCCAAATGCTATCTTCTCCTTTATATTTTGACCTATAAATTTCCTTACATTTGGGGCCACATGTATAAAAACTGTCTAGGTCTAAAACTCTCTTTGTTGCCAATAGCAACCAATCAGAGCGCTCCTTTCATTTCCTATAGTGCTCTGGAAAAATGAAAGGGGAGTTCTGATTGGTTTCTGTGGAGTGTTCTAAGTGAGTTTTAGATCTATACAGTTTTCATAGATGTAGCCCTTAGAGTTAATGCCCTGATTTATCTTGTGTCGGCAGTAACAACAAGGGCAACAGCATTGTAGTTTGTAGCCAGGGCTGACCTTGTGGATGTATGTATGTACTTGAGGAAAGGCTGTCTGAAAATACATTGGAGGACTGAGTGGGCCCCAAGCCCAAGTAAAGCATGTTTACTAGTGAAAAGCCACATGCAAATCATTAAGCAGTGGGCACCTCAGCAGGTTATGCATGGGGGGCCTAAGTATTTCTTGCAACATTATAGGAAGATATGATGTATGTAGTGCCTCTCTCTGGCAGTGATATGGCAGTAGTACAGTATTACAGGGAAGTATGAAGTATATGGTCCTTCTCTTTGATGAGTGATAAGGCAGCAGTACAATATTACAGAGAGGTATGAGGTACGTGGTGCCTCTCTCTGGCAGAAGTACAGTATTACAAGAATGTATGAGGAACCTGGCGCCTCTCACTAATGAGTGATGAGGCAGCAGTACAATATTACGGAGAGGTATGAGCAATGCCGGGACGATGGGTAGGTCATGGTAGGCGACCACCTAGGGGTGGCAATTCATCTCCGGCAGAAAAAGGGGAGCAAGGAGGCATGGATGAGGTTGAATTTTCCATTGAGCGGGCGCTATATACCTTATTTGCCTAGGGCACCAGAATACCTTGTCCCAACCCTGGGTATGAGGTATGCAGGGCTTTTCACTGACCATGATGTGATAGTAGTACAGTATAACAAGGAAGCATGAGGTAACTGCTGCCTCTTTCTGGGAGTGATGAAGCGGTAGTACAGGGAGGTATGTGGTCCTTCGCTCTGTGGTCCGTCACTCTGATGAGTGATGAGGCAGAAGCACAGTATTACTAGGATGTATGCGGTACCTCTCTCTGGCTCTGATTTGACCGTAGTACAGTGATATAGAAATCAGAAACAAGTGGAAAGTCCAGCTCACCTGCTTGATTGGTATGGGATGCATGGAGAAGGGTCTGAATGCCAACACACATGCAATCAATATAATAAAGAATTGTGAGGAGAATCCAGTGTCCCGGTAGAATCTTGAAGCATTATTTGCAATAAACTAATCCATAAAAAATACACAAAAGACACAGAAACAAATTGCTTATGCATTTCAGGCTTCAAAAAAACGTACTCATAATATGTTTTGTACCAAATAGTGACATAATATATAGTGCAAATTAGCCAACGACAGAACATAAAAAGAACATGTGATAATCAAAATGAATAAAATCACTAATAATAACCCTGAGGATGGTGAGTTGCTAATAGAAAAATCTAATAAGCTTCATGATTCAAAAGTTTTCTATGATAATCGCCACCTCTGAGAGTTAGGAAAAACACATTCGAGACCCTGCACTCCAAGGCTAGCAGTATTGCCCACATGACTGAAATAGAGTGATAAATAAAGTGCAGGATATCAGACAAGTGTTTTCGAATGCGGGATTTTAGAGATTGTGTGGTGCAACCAATAAATTGTAATCGACATTCCATGCAAGATACAATTTATACAATATATTTAGAATTACAATTAAAATACTGTTGAGTTGCAAGAAACACATTGTTTAAAAAAGACACAATTTGAGAGGAAATGGTAAAATAAATTACAGCACAAACAAATCGAATGCCCACAGTTAAAAGTACCTTGATTGGTTAGTCACGACACAGTGTCATGTCGCTCCTGTATAAACAAACCCGGAGACCGCAGCTGGCCGACAGTAGAAGCCTTACATTGTCCTGGTTCCAAAAATCCCCTTGAGAGAAGGTTACAGTGACAAAATCGGTCATTATTTGTGATATTGAGATAGAAAGGTATGTGGTGTCTCTTTGGCAGTAGTGTGGCAGTAGCACAGTACCACAGGGCGGCTTGAGTTAGGCAAAGTCTTTCTCTGATTGTGATGTGGCAGTAGTACAGTATTACAAGGTAACTGGGGCCTCTTTCTGGCAGTAATGAGGCAGTAGTACAGCATTACAGGGAGGTATGAGGAACTAGTGCATTTCAAACGATTAGGGCATGTCCCCACGGTCTGGGTTTTCACCCGGTTTTACAGGCAGTTTTCAGATTTGAAAGCCATCTGTAAACCGGGTGTCAACCTTTTACACGGACTTCAATGGAAAATCCATGCAGCAGTCCCCTCTGCACGGATTTTCCGCCGGACAGTTTTTTTAGACCGCCAGCGGTCCGAAAAACATGGAACATGTTCATTCTTCTGCCCGATTTTCTGGCGGAACATGAACATGTCGGTATGGAGGGGGAGGGCTTGATCCGCAAACCGTGGATAAAAGCCGTTCCCCGTGTACACAACCCTTAAACAGCGCAAATACCGGTTGGTATTTCCGACCGGTATTTGTCCTGTGTCGTGTAAATGGCCCCTTAGAATATCACTGAAAATTAAAGGGGTTCTCCAGGACTATCTTTTGTTATAGGGCTCACAAATGTATTATATTAAACCTTGTAATTCATACTGTAATGAGTCTATACAATATATGGGTTTCTCTATTTGACTTAAATTACTGATATCAATTATCTTTTCAGTGATATTCTAATTTTTTGAAATTCACTAGCGTGTGGGGTCTTTCTCTGGCCATTTGACAGTAGTATGAGGTATGAGGTACGTGTAGTATTGCAACATCTTTTCAGATTTTTGTTGCATTTTTTCATACAGCTATAGATATATTTTCCTTGTGTGTCTGGTGGTTTTTTCATATTTGTTAATTATTGACATTTTTGCATATGTGACTAGACCCCTGTGTGGGTGTTTTTCTTGTTTTTTTTTTCTCAGTGTGTTTAATAAAGTTTTTTTGATGATATAACATGTGCATTGGTGTTCCCCTTTTTTGGTTGTTAGTATTGCAATTTTGGGTTGTCCAAGTTTTTTTCATTATTTTTTCATTATCCCGGGTACATTATGGTTTATAGGATGTTCCCTTCTGGAAGGAGAAACACCTCCCTCCAATTCACAATCACTGCTAGGCAACCAGCAGAAAAGCTTGCCAAACGCTTTAGCGAGACAACTCTTTTAAATCCAAAAGGGCCTTCCCTCTAGTTGGCTCCTGAACCAGTTGGGAAAGGTAACTGTCTGTAGTTTTTGACAAAATCCTGTTTCCTTTATGAGAGCCACAGGTTTCAGTTTCCCAGTTTATGTCTGAGTACTTGAAGTCACCCATAGTCAACCTCATTGTGATTAGCTGCCTGTCACGGATGCCCCTGTGACCCTCGTCCCGGGTCGCAGGCGCATCCGTGCCACGATGCCGTGCGGCGCCCCGTCCCGCACGTCGGGTCGGGGGTCCGCTCGCTCCCCTGCCGGTGCCCAGGTCCACTTACTCGGCCACGCTCCTGCTCTGTCGGCCTCTGTCCCCCAGCGTGCGCGGTCCCGCCCCCTAGGGCGCGCGTGCGCCGGCAGTGTGAGATTTAAAGGGCCAGTGCACCGGTAATTGGCTATTGCCGGGCACTGCCCCTATTTAAGCCTGCCTCTTCCTGACAGCCTTGCCGGATCATTAGTGCCCATTGCGTATTGTGAAAGCGTTCCAGAAGCCTTGTCTTGATTGCCGTGTACCGAACCGCTTGCCTGCGTTTATTGACCACGAATCTCTGCCGCCTGCCCTGACCTTCCTGCCTGTCCCCGACTACGAGCCTGCCTGACAAATCTGTACCTCGCCTACCCTTGGCCGCCACCGCAAGCAAGTTCCGCCAGTGGAAGCGACCTGGTAGACTCCCGCCGCAGCAAGTCCATCCCGCTTTGCGGCGGGCTCTGGTGAATACCGGGACCTACTTAGATTCCGCTCCCTGGTGTGGGCTTCCACCATCGCTTGCGGTGGTCCAGCGGATCCACAACCACAGACCGTTACACTGCCTCATTGATTTGTCTGAGTAGTATATCTTCTGTGGTTTCTTTTATATTATATTTCTCTTAAGAGAATTTTATTATTGTTATTACCCCTATATATTTCTACCCGTAATGATCCCATATGTTTGTTTCCTGTGCCATGGCTTACATTTCATATGCATTACAAATATTCCACACTGCTCTTCTGGAAAGAATCGAACCAAGCTGGTCTGTCTGGTAGCTGGACAGAATTTTGAAGCCCAGCTGTTGATTGGCTCCAGGGACACAGTGGCAGGCAGAAGAAGAGGATATTATCGGCAAACTGGAAGTGCTGGTCAGGCATACCGAGAAGACAGAGAGCTGTGCCTGCCCATCCTCCCTTCTTTTAATATTCTTTGTAGTTGTCACAATACTTAATTAGAGGGGATGTTGTCACAGAGCTAAGTCTGGGTGGACTGGTCATTATTTGGTTCAGTGGTATAAAAGGTTATGTTAGTGAGGTTTATGGTTTAATATTAATGATCTGTCTATATTTTAAATCAACCTTAATCAAGCATTGTGATTTTTATACTCCAGACCTGGTGTTGCTGTCTTATTTAAAGGTTTTGGTGGGACATGTGCGCTCTATTCGAACATATATGCAGGGAAAAGAAAAAAGAGAGGGGGCGCACAATAGTGTTATACTGTAACAATAGGAGTAATAGGTGGACAGTGATGATATATTCTCACCTTTTGGTGTTGCGCTACTAATGTAGAGGCACAACACTCATAAGCGCTTGCAGGGCTATTTGTATCCCCTAGCCCTTACTACGGCAGCCGCTGGTCTCTGGAGCTCCGTTCGGTGAACCGTGAACTATTCGAACATATCACATGTCATAGGGGTTTGTATCCTCTGCTCTGGACCACCCAGTATTAGCATAAAAGGAGGGTGATTCTAATTCTGGTGGCCCCAAGCTGAATTTTGTTGTAATGCAACATTTTCCCTAATTCGTCTGTTGTAAAAGTTTAATGCAGGTATTGAAAAAATACTGCACAAATGTTGCCAAACAGATGCCTACCATTAAAGGGAATGTATTGCTTCTTTAGTTCGGCTGATTCATACTGCTCTCAGCTTCTCAACTCTAGAAATGCAGGGGCGTTTCTTCCCCTCCCAGCTGGGTGACATCATCCCCCTTCACTGTTCATGCTGGCTCCCGAGACTCCCCTCCCCCCTCTCTGAGTCCACATGTCACTGTGTCTCTCCCTATGCAGTCTTATTTTCTAAGAGCTGTTTACATACCACAGGCTGCATTCAATCTAGACTGTGCACTGATCTCTTCTCCTCTCACAGCTGGAGATTTGTTACAGTTGAATCCAGCTTTCTATGAATGGCACAGATCTCACTTCTATGCAGGAGAGTTAGGCACCAAGACACAGCTGTGCTGTTTTCTGATTGTAGAATCTGCTGCAGTGTGTTTCTGCTTGGTGTGCAGAGAGAAATTGCTACGGCCCCTAACTCTGAGACTCTGAGTCAGAGAGGCAGTGATTAACACATAATTGTGCTGTTTCCTGATTGTAGAAGCCCTGCAGTGCTGTTCTGTTTCTCTGGCTGTGCAGAGTGAAAATGTGCCGGTCCCTTACTTTGAGTGAGAGGCAGGAATGCAAGCTCCGTGAATACAGCCAACCGGGGCCGAACAGAATGTAAATGAGCTCTCAGCTAGTGAAATGCAAGGAGGAGGGATCCGACCAGCACTGGATATCAGTGTAAACAGAAACAGAAGATAAGGAATACAGTGAAAACAAGACAGCTTTACTAAGGACATCTAATTGCAAAGTTGCTTGTTTTCACTGTCCCCTTATTCTGAAGACCATTCAATGAAATGATACACCCCTTTAGCCCCTTAACGACCTTGGCGTATGAGTACGTCCCAGGGCCGCTAAGGGGCTTTGCAGGGAGATCGCTCCGCGACCCCCCCGCACAGCCGCCGGGTGTTAGCGGCTAATCGCCGCTAACACCCGGAAGTAACAGCGCCGGCTCCGCCCGCTGGCGCTGTTTAACCCATCAGACACCACGGCAAAGATGGCCGCGGCGTCTGAATGAATGCCGATCGGTGCGCGGCACCGATCGTTACGGTCGTAGCTGCGCCGATCCGACGACCGGGCATGGTGTGTGGGGAGCCTTGTGAAGGCTCCCGTCACTTACCCTGGCCGGTTTTGCCCCACTTCCGTCCACAGACAGGAAGTAGGGGAAACCGCCATCTTAGTACACCCTAATGCATTGCCTATGCAATGCATTAGGTTGTATTAACAATCGCGACCCTAGTGGTCAAGCACCATAGGGGACTAAAATGTTACAGTAAAAAAAAAAAAAAAAAAAGTTTAAAGTGCAAAAAAAAAAAGTATTAAAAGTTCAAATCACCCCCCTTTCCCCATTTTACAAATAAATCATTAAAATAATAAAAAAGTTACACATATTTCTTATCGCTGCATACGAAAAAGTCCGATCTGTTAAAATATAACATCATTTATCCTGTACTCTGAACACTGTAGAAGAAAAAAAAATCCAAACACCAAAATTGTGTTTTTTGGTCATTTTACGTCACTCAAAAATGGAATAAAATGATCAAAAAAGTCGCATGCATTCCAAACTGCTAGCGATAAAAAGTACACTTCAGCCCGCAAAAAATGCCCCCTCACTGAGCATCCATAGGTGTTATACAAAAAAGTTATTGTCGCACAAAATGGCGCCATGGCGCAAATTTAAAAAATAGAAAATGTTTGGAATTTTTTTATGGTACCAAAACATAACGGAACCCCTACATGTTTGCTATTGCCGGATGCGTAACAACTTGTAGAAGACAGATAAAACATTCTCTTTACCGAAGATTGAACGCCGTAAAAGCAAAACCCCCGCAAACATGTCGAAAATACATTTTTTTTCACATTTGTCCCACTTGGAATTTTTTTGCGGTTTCCCAGTATATTCTATAGTATAGTGAATAACACCATTAGAAAGTACATCTTGTCCCGCAAAATAAAAGCCCTCATGTTTCTATTTAGGTGAAAAATAAAAAAGTTATGGCTTTCAGAAGGCGAGGAGGGAAAAACGAATGTGTCACAAAAAAAACAACGCTTGGTCCTTAAGGGGTTAAGGAGGCATCTGATTGGGTTCAAACTTATTCTGCTGCAGGACAATGGCCCTAAACATACAGCCAATGTCATTGAGAACTATCTTCAGCCTGAAAGAGTAGTGATAATATGGCACCCAAAGAGCATAGATCTCAACATCAACCAGTCTATCTGGGATAACATGAAGAGAAAAATGACCTGAGCAAGCTACATCCACAGAAGATCTGTACTTAGTTCACCAAGATGTTTGGAACAACCTCCCTAATGTGATCCTTCGAAAACTGTGTGCAAGTACATATAGGAACTGATGCTGTTTTGATGGCAAAGAGTAGTCACACCAAATATTGATCTGGTTTTGATTTCTCTTTTGTTCATCCACTTTGAATGTTGGTAATAGGTGAATAAAACTATTAACACTTCTGTTTTGAAAGGGTTCTCACTTTGATGCTTTTTTTCCACACCAACCTAAAACTTTATGATAAAAAAACAGACTCATCTTCCTCTGGTGATATTTACTATTTGCTGAGAATTATAGGTCTCAATCTTTGACAATCAGCCAATTGAACTGACTCCCTTATAACATGATATTGTTACTAATATGTTAAGTGAGGCGATACATCCCCACACACCGATATGGTGCTTCTCCTTTATGAGATACATTACCCCCTCTAAGACACACTCAATGCCTCTCACCCAGCGAGCAAGTAGGTTCTACTCTGCACTGAAGAGAAGCAACACCCTGAAACAGCTGTATGCAGATGAACAAAACTGGCATGGCTTGAATCCTTTTTCACATTGTAAGGCTAAATGAGTCGATTTGTGGATTGCTGCATCCAATTCATGGTGTTACAGATTTCAGCTCACCTCCCATAAGCCTTTTCAAATATGGTAAGTAAAGCTAAGTAAAATAAATACCTACATAATAATATAAAGCTTAGAAGGCTAAGGCTATAAGTAAGGATGTTTTGCCCCTTCTCTGCCCTAAATGTTACCTTTGCTATTATATGAATATCTATATAATCATAGACTTAAGAGAGTATACAAGGGGTGAGATGCCGCTAGCCAATTCCACTGACAAGATTGTTGTTCTTAGGGAGTGTACCCCTTGCAATTAGTCTATCTAAAAAAAAAATTGTAAAAAGTGATTTGTGTAATATAATTTGTATTTTTTTCTGTTAAAGAGCTCACATAACTTAAAGGGGTGTTTCACAAAGCCTGTACTTAACATCAAGCTTCAGCCTCCCACTTCCTGGTTTGACTGTGGGCAGTTCTACATCCATGATTGACATATCAGCTGTGCTATTCCTATCTGAGCCTGTTAGATGGACATTGGTGACAAGATCCTGTAATGGTGATAAGTAACAGCGGGGAGTAATGCCACCATCCCGGTCAGGGCTGCAAGAGCAGAGAGAGGTGGTGCGTAACCTATAGAAGCTTGTGTACACAAGCAAGAGATAAGATCTGCGTTTACATGCAATGGACAAAAACAGCTCGGTTTTGACCTCAGCAGAACCGTTTGTTACAACCGGTTTTTGGACTGTCTTTTTGACACAAAAACCAGTCGGTTTTTCAGCGGTTTTTATTAATGTTTTTTGCCACTAATTTTGTCCAGGTTTCACCAGCGGGTTTTGGACTGTTTTTCAAGCAGAAAAGTGTACTGAGTGCAAAAACCTAAAACTGCACCAAAAACCTGGACAAAAACCGCTCACTTACTTTCTGTGCGGTTTACATTGACTCCAATGTTAATTTTCCATCTGTAAACTGTGCAGAAGAATTAACATGTTCTTAGTTTTCCGGACCGCCGGAAGTGTGAAAAACTGCCCGATGGAAAATCCGTTCAGTGCGGACTACTGAACTTTTTCTCTATTGAAGTCTATGGGGTAGCGTTGCTTGCAGATTTTCAGACGGTTTCTAAAACCACAAACCGTATGAAAAACCGACCAAAAATCATTGCCATGGAGACATGCCCTTAAGCAAAATCAGAACAACAATATATTTGGTAATAGTCTATATTTACTTTTGCCTACATGTTTAAATCTAATCAATGTGGTGAGAATACTCCTTTAAGTGTTTTGTTTTTAAATATTGTACTGTAAATCAAAACAAGTATTTGCTTAGTGGAGAAAAGTTTCACATCCATTAGAACCCTTCACCCCCACTATAACCAGGCTTTTGTTTTACGGATACATAGTCCTTAAATATGATATCCTTCCCTGTGTTTCTTTTTCCATTTTTATCTGTGTGATGGTTTTTACTTTACAAAATATAGATGTTATTACACAGAGATCAGTATCATAAATAATGGTTCTACTGAAATGACTTTCAAGGACAATAATGCCAGAAGAAAATTTTAAACAGTACCTGTGAAAGTATTTAGAGACTCTAAAAATGTCAAGCAGTAAATTATAACGACTTTTGTTATGCAATTTCAGTAGTTAGATTTCCCATTGACGATTAACTTTATCTAAGTAAACATATATTATACATTATATTGCTGAACTATGCTTGTGGTTGCTGACAGTATTGCACCAACAGGAGCCAAGTCACAGTTGAGCAATAATGTATATATGTAGTCCTAGAAAAGATTATTCACTGGAAATTTAAAATTTTAGTACTGAGGTCAAATTTCACTGACATTAGAGTATATATTCTTAAATCTACAGAAAACAGCTGTGAACTACAGTACAGACTTTACCGCGGGTTGCAAAAGTATTCATACCCCTTCAACTGTTCCTCATTTTTAAACGTTATAGCCACAAAATTAAATGTTATTGATATTTTATGCAATAGAGCAACACAAAGTAGCAAGTATTTGAGAAGTGTAAAGAAAATTATACATTCTTTTCCAAATTTTTGCTAATTAAAAAACTATGTGCATATGTGTTCATATGAATCAATGATTTGAAGGACCACCTTTAGCTGCAAGTCTGTTGGGAGATGTCTCTACTAGTTTTATAAGTCAAGAGGAAATGTTTGCCTATTCTTTTTGCAAAATAGCTCTAGCTTAGTCAGATTGGTTGGTTAAATTATTCATGGTGCCAATTACCACATTGCTCCTCCACCGTAATTCGTTTGCTTGGTGTGGATAATTAGACCAAGAAGAAAAAAAGTTATACAATAATAACAATGGGAAACATCTATTATGTATTTTAGACACTTTTACAACCCATGCTTCAAAGAGGGTGTAGCTTATCAGGAAAGGGACATACCGTATATACTCGAGTATAAGCCGAGTTTTTCAGCCCAAAAAATGAGCTGAAAAACTCTACCTCGGCTTATACTCGAGTCACTGTCGGCGCTCGGACGCTGCGATGGCCCGGGCGCCGACAGGGACGCTTCAGCTATATGCGGCTCCTCAAGGAGCGCATATAACTGAAGGCCGAGTACAGCGCACAGTGTCCGGGCGCTGCGCTGGCCCGGGCACTGTCCGCGATCCCTTCACCTACATGCGACTCCTCCGGAGCGCATATAAGTGAAGGGATACCACTGCGGGGCACAGAGCGAGCGCTCCCTGCACCGCATTGGTCTCCGGGAGGCCGCAGACTCGCGGCCGCCCGGAGCTCCCGGCACAGGCAGCGTGTGTCATCACGCTGCGTGTGCGGCCTGATGACGTCACCCGCCTGTGCCGAGAAGATGCAGGAGAGCGCGCGGGAGGCCGGAGCAGCGAGGAGGCGGAGCGGCGAGGGACACGGAGCAGCTGGGATTGAGGTAAGTGATTGTTTATGATTTTTTTAAACTGCCTGTACCTGCCTACAGCCGCCTATACCTGCCTACAGCTGGCCCTATACCTGCCTACAGCTGCCTATACCTGCCTACAGCTGGCCCTATACCTGCCTACAGCTGCCTATACCTGCCTACAGCTGGCCCTATACCTGCCTACAGCTGGCCCTATACCTGCCTACAGCTGGCCCTGTACCTGCCTACAGCTGGCCCAATACCTGCCTACAGCCTGCCTATACCTGCCTACAGCTGGCCCTATAACTGCCTACAGCTGCCTATACCTGCCTACAGCTGGCCCTATACCTGCCTACAGCTGGCCCTATACCTGCCTACAGCTGGCCCTATACCTGTCTACAGCCTGCCCATACCTGCCTACAGCTGGCCCTATACCTGCCTACAGCTGCCTATACCTGTCTACAGCTGGCCCTATACCTGTCTACAGCCTGCCCATACCTGCCTACAGCTGGCCCTATACCTGCCTACAGCTGGCCCTATACCTGCCTACAGCCGGCCCTATACCTGCGCTACAGCCGGCCCTATTACCTGCCTACAGATGCCCTATACCTGCCTACAGCTGGCCCTATACCTGCCTACAGATGCCCTATACCTGCCTACAGCTGGCCTTATACCTGCCTACAGCTGGCCCATACCTGCCCTACAGCTGGCCCTATACCTGCCCTACAGCTGGCCCTATACCTGCCCAACAGCTGGCCCTATACCTGCCCTACAGTTGGCCCTATACCTGCCTACAGATGCCCTATACTTGCCCTACAGCTGGCCCTATACCTGCCTACAGCCTGCCCTATACCTGCCTATAGCTGGCCCTATACCTGCCTACAGATGCCTATACCGGCCCAACAGCCGGCCCTATACCTGCCTACAGCCGGCCCTATACCTGCCTACAGCTGGCCCTATACCTGCCTACATATGCCTGTACCTGCCCTACAGCCGGCCCTATACCTGCCTACAGTCGGCCCTATACCTGCCTACAGCCTGCCCTATACTGGCCCTATACCTGCCTACAGCTGGCCCTATACCTGCCTACAGCCTGCCTTAATCTTGCCTATGGGGCCATATACCGCCTATACCTGCATTAGGGCCATATATCCGCCTATAATTTGCCTATGGGGGACATTAAACTGCCTATTAATTTTATTGGTATCCATTTTTATTTTTAAAATTTACCAGTAGCCGCTGCATTTTCTACCCTAGGCTTATACTCGAGTCAATAAGTTTTCCCGTTTTTTGGGGCAAAAGTAGGTGCCATGGCTTATACTCCGGGGTCGGCTTTATCGGAGTAATATAAGTATTTCATTGAAATAGGCATGGTCTTATGTGTGCCAAAATTTTGGTGCAAATATTGAAGCAAACCAAGCTCCAGAAATTTCATACAGTATGAGCCACTGTGATTAGTATACCACATTTTTAGATTATTTTATACTGTATAAGTATTACAGTATTAGTAAATGTTTCCATTATACACTAAAAATACCATAATCCCATTTTTATGCACTAAGCATTTGGTACAGTTTCCAGTAGCATAGCTTGAGCTTTTTGCTAATCCGGGCATTTCACCTTTCCCACTGGGTGGGCGAGACATGTCAGTTGTGCACTCTCCACTGCTAAGGCAGAAGGATCCCAACTCAACCAGGGACAGTTCCCTGCCCTTAGCTTCACAGAACTGGAAGTGGGTTGATGTTCAAAAAGAAACTTGGCTGTCATGTGAAAAGTGCTGCTCCTCTGTTCTCCCAGTTAAGCTCGTCACAATTTCTTTAAATAAAACAAAAGTAAGGGTACGGCAACATGGCATTGGTAAAATGCTGGTTGTATTCTGTTTAAAGAATCCGGTCGGTATTTTATCATCTTTTGTATGGTTTCAGGAGACAGTTCTGTCCGCGGTTTGTAGATTCGGCTGCCCCCCTTAAACAGTTCATCTTCTGCCCAAAAACTGGGCATAAGAATGTGCATGTTCCAAGTTTTTTGGACGTTTTTTGGATTTGAAATCTGACTGTCTGAAAGTCCAAGCTATGTATACTACAGCTCGGATTTTCTATTAAATTCTATGGGGATGGTTGACAATCGGTTTACAGACGGTTAAAATCATGCCGTGAAGACTTACTTTAATCGTTCTAAGTAGAAAGTATATAGAAAGTATATAGAGGCTATAGAAAATGCCTCCTTGGGTAAAGCAGAAGTAAATCAGTCTCAGTTCACCTCATGTTTCTGTATTACATCCAACAAGACCGCTTCAATTGGTCCACCCAACTTCTGTCCAAATGTATATACCTCTGTATGCCTATAATGTTGTATATAAATATACCACTATAGACAACACTTTTCTTGTTTGTCCTACTTTTCATACGTGTGACTCATTATGCCTCCGCAAACTCTCATTAAAAATATATTTCACATAAAGGTTTTTGTTTTTTGGTATTCCTAAAGCTATTGTGCTTCAAGTCCCACCACTACAGAACATCTAAACAATCACTAAGTGTTAGTTACTGACAATGCCAGGGAGTTTCAGGTTTTGTAGTCATATTACAGATACTAACATGTGCCCATGTGGATACACCCTTAGGGCCCATCTACACGGCAAGGATTTATATTTGGTTTTTGACATGGATTCGGATTTTCAAAATTGCCAAATACTGTCTGTAAAACCATCACCATAGACCTCAATTAAAAATCCGCGTTGTAGTATACACGACTCAGATTTTTTGAGGTCGGAATTCATGACCTTCGTTTTTTCAAAAAACCTAGATCATGTTCATTTTTCCTCTGTATGTTACTCAGAAAATGGTGGAAAATTTACTATTAAGTCAAGCAGATTGCATGAAAGATGACCAGAAAACTTTATTGTCGTAATTTGGTGTGACTGAAAACAGCTCCCAAAGACTTCTGTAGTAAAAACATCCTGCTGTCTCCACAGAGCGTCTTTTTTTTGCTCCTTTTTGCTGCTGGTCGTTTTTTGAAACATGTTGCAAAAAATGCCAGAGCAGGGCAGAACCTTTACTATTTGAGTCTGTGGCTGTGTCTCCACTGCACAGAAAAAGGTCATTTTTTTCAGCATTTTTTGCTTTTTCTACAATGCTATGCATGTCTGCAAAAAAAAAAAACGCGCCAAAAAACGGATGTTTTTTCAGCTGCTTTTGACAGACAGTGGACAAAGAACTCAGTTTTATGAACGTTTTTAGTATTTGGTTTTCTGGTCGTATTCTGTCCACTGCAGTGTAGACATAGCCTTAGGGCTTGTCCCCACGGCAAGGGTTTCTGGACGGTTTTCAGACGGTTTGCGGTTTTAGAAACCACCTGAAAACCTGCAAGCAATGCCCCCCCATAGACTTCAACAGAAAAACATTTCAGCAGTGCCCACTGAACTGTTTTTCTGCCGGGCCATTTTTCACACCGCCGGCGGTCCAATAAACATAGAACATGTTCATTCTCCTGACCGGTTTCCAGACTGAAAATTGATGTTGGAGTCAATGTAAACTGCTCAGAAGTGAGTGAGTGGTTTTTGGCATAGTTTTTGGCGCATTTTTTGTGTTTTTTTTGTTTTTTTTTGCAAAAAACAGTGAAGAATGATCCCACCTATAGTGGATGTGTTTTTGGAGGTCCTTTTGAACTTTTTTAACAAAGGAAAGTCCTGCAAACCACTTCCTGGTTCTGATCGAAGAGGATGCACCAGCATACCTCCCAAAGCATACCACCGCATGGACATGGACATGAGCAGACTGATCTCTGAGGTGAGTGTAAAGTGTGAATGAGAATCTATAATCTCTTTTTAGCCTAAACTAACCACATTTTTATGCTGTTAACATGCACATCTGCTTAAAGTGAAAATAAAAAAGTTGGCCTATGTGCATCATTGTTAAATATAGTGATTTGTTTTACTATTTGTCATAAAGACACTAGGCCAAATTTGTGCACATATTGTTTTATGGCGGTGGATTTTGAAAAAAAAAAAGTAATTATTTATTTTTTTGTTACAGGTCCCAAGCTTTGGGACAAGAGCAACCCTGGGTACAGCAACCGGATCCTAAAAAAACAGGTTGTCGATCGCTATCTGCGAGGTGCTGTACCCATGGGACTAGAGCGGGTATGATGCCCAAAAGTAGGGACTCATCCATAAGTTAATTTCTATATTACTATTGTTGTCGTATTGATTGTCAATCTGATGTGAATTGACTTTTTTACACTAGTCTTCCCACATTCCCTAATCCAGCACCTGTCACTTCAAAACGTTGTCAGTTCCAAAAGGTGACTTCAGGTCGTGGCCTCATGTGGTCACAGCATTGATGTTCCCTTTCACAACTGACAGGTGATACAATAGGTAATGTGGGAAGGCTAGAATTAAAAAAGTCACGTCAATCATCTTTAAATGTAACCCACTATAATTTCTTCAACAGTGGATAATGTCATGAAGCGTTGGAAGAACGTGTGTGACCACTTCTTGAAGTGGCACCGTGAAGGGAAGCAAAGTGGGGCCTCTCCCTCCCTTTGGCTGATGTTCATCCTGTCTCAGCGGGAACTCCGGCTGTAAGTACTAATTTACTTGAAATGTCTCTGTACCTTAAAAAAAAATAGAGCATTAATATATATATTTTTTTAATCCTAGGTCAACAGGCAATGTCGCTAGAGCCAGGCCTGAGTTCCCCCCAAGAGAGGATGAACATCAGCAGAGAGAGAGTGACCCCATCCCCTACACAGTATCCAGCGCCACCGAAGAAGGGAGAAGAACTTCTTCCGGGAACTTCAGGGGTGGGGCACACCGCCGGGGAGTATACATCTGCCGCACCGGCCTCTGCTGCCACCCCGGCGCTCACCCCCACCTTGTGTCCCGGTTCCCCCCCCCCCCACACGCATGTCTTCCAATGTTGGGGTGAGTCAAAGGACCCGAGTCAAAGGACCCACTGTAGAAGGGACAGAGATAGGGAGGGAGAAGCAGAAGCTCTGTCCTTCATACGGCGGGTTGCCGGCGAAGACGATCGGGACCATTTTCTAAGAGACCTTGAAGGTTGCTGTCGTCACCTCCCTTCCGATCGTCTCGATGACTTTAAAATCTAGTGTTATGCTGGAGCGACAGCCTTTGACTCACCGCAGCCCCTGCCGGAGATCGGTCTGATCATGTCCTCCGTGTGGTGGTTATTGGGCATGCCTGGTGCGCCTCTTCTACAATCACTGAGGAAGAGGGTCTTGGGCGAAGTTGCCCTTACAGACCCCTCCTTTGTCCACCCCACCTACGGCCCTTCCCGCCCATGCTTCCTATACCTCCTCCACCGCCTCAAGTCCATCACTACCATCTGTCCACTGCAGGGGCTCCTATGTGCCGGAATTATGTGCCCCAAAACCCCAGTAGTGGGTACCAACACCCTCCACCTCCGCGACCACCACCACCAACCACCACCACCATCACAACCTCACCAATCCTTTCTCACTGATCTATCCTCTCCTACCTACCACAAGTTTGAATAATTTATTTTATTTGTTTTTGTTTTGGGGTCTGTAAGGGCCATTCTTGCCCAGACCCTCTTTTATATCCATTTAAGAAAAACATTTTTTTTAAGTTTTAAAGTTGGTTGTTGGAAGGGTTGGGTGTTGAGAAAAGTTTAGAATCAGGTGTTGGGTTGGAGGAAGGTTGATTTTCTAAATTGTTTCAGATTCTATTTTTAATAAATAATATTGTTTTAAAATTTGAAGCTGTCCTGTCCACTTTATTTATACAGTTAAAAATTGTAGGTCTTCATTACCCAAGATATTCCAGAATATTATTACATATGTCAATTAAATATCTATATGGAATTGCAATAGAAATTAATACTGAAGTAAATTTCTATAGATATTTAATTATAAACTCAGTACACTTTTCAGCTTGAAAAACAGTCCAAAAAACACTGGATAAATAAGGACAAAATCAGTGACAAAAACAGTATGAAAAAAAAAAAACTGCTGAAAAACAGTCCGTTTTTTGTGACAAGAACAGTCCAAAGACCGGTTGTAATGAACAGTTTTCTGAGGTCAAAACAGAGCTGTTTTTGTCCTTTACCGTGTAAATGCACCCTTAGGGCTTGCCCCATGGCAGAGAGCAAATAACGGTTGGATAATCCGACCGGTATTTGCTCTGTTTTATGGCCGTGCACACGGCTGCATGAGGACGGCTTTTCTCCACTGTTTGCATTGAAAGCCCTCCCCTTTCGCATAGACTTGTTCATATTCTGCCTGAAAACTGGGCAGAAGAATTAACATGTTCCATGTTTTTCAGACCACCGACGGTGTAAAAAACCGAGAGAGAAATGAAAATCCACTGCACACCGTTTTACTTATTACCAAAGGATTTATTAACGATAGTGACATTTAAAATTATCAGCTCATAAAAAAGGGCAATACATATACCAATAAATTATCATTTACAAGAAAATGGGGCTCATGTAGAACTAGATGTCAGATACATACAACGTTTCGGCTTTTATGCCTTTATCAAGGACATCTGAAAAGTAAAAGAATACCGTAAGTATCAAAAGTATATGTACTATAAATATAAAAATAAAGAGGTGAAGATAGAGCTAGAAACACAAGAGTATGGACACAAAGGAAGGTATAAATTAAATGGAGAGTGATAACTGAAGAAGGAGGGGATATACAAGGAATAAGACAAGATATATAACAGAGATAGAGATACCAGACAATGAAGGAGGGAGGGGGGGAAGGGAGGGATGTTTAAATGGTCTTACCTAGGAAAAAGAATAATGTGATGTGAGAATAAGTAGTATACGTAGTATTGGCTAGGGTATGGTAGTAGCCAAGTGGAAGCTGCAACAGAATAAGGCATATAAATATACAAAGCTAGAGGTGAAGAAAGCAGAAGAATAGAGGGAACAATAAATGCTTACCACAAAAATGCGTAGAGTATAAATGACTAGGAAAGGAGTTATAGCCCCAGTGGTATAAAGCACTACAAATAAGAAGACAATAGATGAGGATAAGCATGAACCACACAAGATACAGGGAAAACGCTGTGTAAAGAGAGAAGAAAGTTACCTAGAGGAGAGCCATATTGGACCTGACGTCCGGGGATATAGGAACAAGCACCCATGGCCACTGCGATGAGGGCGGCCATTAAATAGCCAACCTCACATGCACAGTAAGGCAGGAAATAAAAGATAAGGACAGTAAGGGAAAAACGCTCTGCGCATGCACCGAAGGTCCGATGCACGTCCACAGTAGCGGAGCTGAAAAAGAGGCAGGGAAATAAGTAAACAGCGGTGCAAGAAGCTAGATGGAGAATCAGAGGCACATAGGAACATGATGAAAAGGTGTAAGAATAAGGTAATAGAGTACCAGAAGGAGGCAAAATACAAAGGAGTCAGAGAAGAGAAAAAACAAGAAAAGAGTAGGAGAAAGAGAGAAAGAAAGAATAGAAGGGAATAATGAATGGAAGATGTAGTCTGAAAAAAAAGGAAACAGAGGTAGTAATGAGGTATGCCCCATGCTGTGTATTGTTCATTTTATTTTAATAAAAAGAAAGCATAATATAAATGCTGGTATATCCGCATATAGAAGAAGGATCAGAAAGAACACATAGTATCATAAATAAGGGTAAAACCTAAATATCTCTTAAGGTATAATAACTGAACATAGTATATCCTTCAAAGCATGTAAAATCAATGGAGATGGACAAAGGAATAAAAGAGACAATTTACACCATATAGAATGTATTAAAGGCGCATGTCGTATTCTCAGTTTAAACCCCTGGGTTCCAAAGTCCCCAGGGTATGGATCCAGAATCTTTCCATCTTAAGTAAAAGGGCTGTACGGTTACCCCCACGACGGGGTAATGAGACCTGCTTGATGACTTGGAACCGGAGTTGGGATGGAGGATGGTTCAATTCCACGAAATGTGCCGGTATAGGTAACAGGACTTCCTCACACCGAATCGTCGACTTGTGTTTTGATATTTGATCCTTAATGGCTTGGGTGGTCTGGCCCACATAGGCGAGCCCACAAGGACATTTAAGAAGATAAATAACAAAGTTTGAACGGCAAGTTAAGAAGCCCTTAACAGGAAAAATAGGTCCGGTCTGGGGATGGGAAAAATAACTCCCTTTGGTCACTGAGGAGCATTATGCACACCCGAGGCATGGAAATGTACCTCGTTTTGGTGTGGACCAAGTCGTCTGTCGAGTTTTGGTACATGACGAACCAAAATCAGCCCTTATAAGGTAGTCCCTAAGATTTCTGTCTCTTTTATGGCAGTGAAGTGGTGGATTTTGAAATTCTTGTATCTGCGGATAGGACCGAGAGAGTACAGGCCAATGTTTACGTATAATCTGTTGAATCTTAGGAATGAAGGGGTGGTATTTGAGAACCAGTGGGATATGAGGTGTCATACTACTGTCGTTGCTAATATTAGGTGTATCTGCCATAGTTGCAGTGGATAAATTCGCTTTGAGTAATTGTGTGGGCACATTTAAAGTGCTGGGTCATTTCTTCTAGTCTGATCTGACGATTATCAGGATTGTGTAAGATACGTTGCATGCGTTTAAACTGAGATTGTGGTAGAGATCTCTTAGTGGTAAGTGCATGACTGCTCCTGAAATGTAACAGACTAGTCCGGTCAGTAGGCTTCTGATAGATGTCTGTACTTAGATTACCTTATTCGTCTGACAAGACGATAGTGTCCAAAAAATTCATATGGTCAGTGTCGTAATGAATAGTGAATTTTAGGCCAGAGACAACGGAATTGATATGTGAGTGAAATTGGAATAGAGATGCCAGTGTACCTGTCCAGATGCAAAAAATGTCATCTATATACCTGAGCCAGATCTTTGAATGTGCTTGGAAAGTAGTATTGTTGTATACATGGTCTTGTTCAAAAATGGCAATGAAAGTATTGGCATAAAGGGGCGCTATATTACTCCCCATAGCTGTACCCCTAAAAAAACTATCCAGCGGAAAATCCGTGCAGTGGGAACTGCTGCACAGATTTTCCATAGAGGTCCATTGTAAATTTTGACAGACGGTTTACAGACGGGTTTCAAAACCGAAAACTGTCTGTAAAACCTTCCAAAAACCACTGCCGTGGGGACAAGCCCTTAGAGTAAGCTTGTCAGGTAGACAAGGTTGGCAATTTTAGTATTGATCATGTAGTTATCTCCTTGGAGAGTTCTAGGAAGTCACTGGACTAATAATGTGAGTTGATATAAGGTGTGTACTTATCCAGTTTTAAGACATTTTATATCTTAATATGAACCCTAAGCAAAGCGCATCATGACAGACTGCAATACAGGATGTCAGAGACTGTTTTATAAGTTTATTGACTGCATGACAAGAAATACCTCTGGCAGTTTTATTACCACATCACTCCTGTTTGTAAATTATTATTATTAATATTATTTTATTTTGGTTTCTGAGTGCTGTAAATTCGGGTTGTGTACATAACATAGGTCAAACAAGTACAAAGGTGACAAATTAATAACTAACAGCTGGTACAGAAGGAGAGAGGTCCCTGCCTGTGAGGGCTTACAGTCTACAAGGAAGGTAGGGAGAAACAGAAGGTGAGCAGCAGACATGTTTGTGGGGTAGAGTAATAGCAACTGGGTGATTGTTGGTTATAGGCAATCCTGAAGAGATGGGTTTGCAGGTTGCTTTTGAGGCTAGTGGGAGTGGGGGAGAGACTGATGTGTTGGGGCAGTGAGTTCCAGAGTGTGGGGGAAGCACGAGAGAAGTCTTGGAGATGGTTATGTGAGGAGCTGAAATGAGGAGAGCAGAGAAGAAGGTCCTGTGAGGAGCGGAGATTGCTTGAGGGGAGAAATATGGAGATTTAGGCAGAGATGTATGGAGGGGAGAGGTTATGGAGAACCTTGTAGGTCAAGGTTACTAACTTCAACTGGATTCGCTGGGCAATGGGAAGCCAGTGAAGGGATTGGCAGAGGGGAGAGACAGAGGAGTATTGAGGAGAGAGGTGAATCAGACAGGCGACAGAGATATGGATGGATTGGAGGGTAGCGAGGGTGCTAGACGGAAGGCCACAGAGGAGGATGTTGCAATAGTCTAGGCATGAGATGATGAGGGCGTATACAAGCATTTCTGTGCTTTCGAAGTTAAGGAATAAGCTGATACGGGAGATATTTTTCAGGTGGATGCAGCAGGCAGAGGCAAGGGTTTGGATGTGCGGTTTGAAGGACAGGTTGGAATCAAAGTTTATCTCAAGGCAGCATACTTATTGAGCTGGTGAGAGAGTGTAGCCATTAACTGTGATAGAGAGATCAGGTGTAGGGATAGAATGGGACGGTTGGAAGATGATGAATTCAGTTTTCTCCAAGTTTAGTTTCAGGAGACGTGAGAAGAAGGAGGATATGGACGAAAGACAGTCTGGTATCTGGGAGAGCAGAGAGGTAATATCTGGGCCGGAGATGTAGAGTTGGGTATCATCAGCATGCAGGTGGTATTGAAAGCCATGTGATGCTATTAGTTGACCTAGACCAAGAGTGTAGAGAGAAAAGAGTAGTGGGCCCAGGACAGACCCCTGGGGGACACCAACGGAGAGCGGTCGGGAGAAGGAGTTAATGAGAGATGCTGAATGTTCTATCGGTGAGGTACGAGGAGATCCAGGAGAGAGCCAAGTCTGTGATGCCGAGGTTGGAGAGGATGTGTAGGAGAAGTGAATGGTCGACAGTGTCAAAGGCGGAGGACAGGTCTAGGAGGAGAAGCACAGAGTAGTGACATGAGGTTTTAGCAGTTGCTAGGTCGTTGGTGACTTTGGTTAGGGCGGTTTCTGTAGAGTGGTGGGGTGGAAGCCCGATTGCAGCGGGTCAAGGAGAGAGTTGGTAGAGAGATGAGAGGACAGTTGAAGATAGACATGCTGTTCAAGGAGTTTAGAGGTGAATTAAAGCAGTGAGATGGGGCGGTAGTTGGACAGACAAGAGGGGTCAAGAGATGGTTTCTTAAGGATGGGTGTGATGGACACATGTTTAAAAGAGGAAGGAAAGGTGTCAGAGGTTAATGATAGGTTGAAGAGATGGGCGAGGGCTGGGATGATAACTGCTAAGGACAGGGATGAGGTAAATGAAGCAGTTCTATTTTATGTAGCGGTTCTACTATTATAACATTATAATAAAGCAGTTGTCTTTTTATTTAGTTTCAGAAAATCCTTTTCACATACCCCATTAGAAGATTCAGAATAAATTGAGATGTGGTTGAGGGGTTTCTTTACTCAGGACATCTATCAACTAACCAGAACGAAAAGCAACTACAAAGAAGGTCTGACTCTCTTTCAGGAGGACCTGTCCATGCACATTACATGAGCAACAGGTTACTTTCAATAAGCACAATATGATGGCACCTGTATTGTTTGGAAATCAGGTATTTGCTGCTGGGTTCCCTTGTAGATCCCAACAAGTGATCAGTCTACTTTTTGGGAATGTCTAACAAAAAGAGATTGTAAAAAGCAAACAACTATTATAATGCAATTACCTAATATGGCTACAACTTGGCACTTCATTGAGCCTACATTTTATTATAAATGTCTAAGAATGTAGAACATTTTTTGATAGTTATGTCATTGATATAAAGCATATAAAGTTGAATATGTATTGTATTTCTAATACCTGCTTTTTGTCTTCATTGTTATGTCATGTGTATTTTTCAGTGTCTGTCACTAAACATCAGAAATAACAAAGAGCATTGCTCATGTAGCCAGGATAATTTGTGCGTTGTGTGTTTGTTGTTACTGAATGTCACACTCCCACTCACTTGCTGCAGCTGTTGCCATGTTGGATCTCCTTTTTGCTGCTTCATGTAGCAAGTGGGTGCCATATCAGGTCAGTGACAGCAGTTTCTTTGATGCGTCTTTTGTGCTCCCTTTGTTCATGCATGTATTGGCCACTGTTTGGCTTCTCCCACATATTTTAAGATACTCCCGTCCCCCCTTCTGCCTGAGCAGTATGTTCATTGAACCGCAAAGGTTATTCAGTCTGCTTTTATAAGGTTCTGATTCTGGATTGTTTCTTTGACCATTGTCCTTGTCTGCTGCCTGTCCTGACCTGCCTGTTACCAATAATGACCAAACTCTGCCTGAACAATCCTTGTGCCATGTATCTGTGATGGTCTAGCTTAGCTTGCTCTACATTTTTCCTTTATGATTACATCCTCTGCCCGATCCTACAATAACCTGCCTCTGCCAACAGTTGTTTTTGAAAACTATACTGGGAGTAGCAATATCGGGGTTCTTTGCAGTGACGTCCAAATCCTTATATAGTAAATAATGGTTCCCAGTGTCCCTTCAGACTCTACTCCTCAGAGTAAACTTTTCTCAAATCTGAAGAAACGTTTTTGATTCACTGCAGCCGCCAGGTACCGTTGAAACCAGAAATTTACATACACTATATAAAAAGACACATATGCATGTTTTTCTCATTATCTGATATGAAATCAGAATAAACCTTACCTGTTTTAGGTCAATTAGGAACCAAAATTATTTTTATTTGCCAAATACCAGAATAATGAGAGAGAGATTTTTTATTGCTTTCTGCAAAGTCAAAAGTTTACATACACTAGGATTACTATGGGCGACATGTATGAAGATCGGTGCGTCGGAGCGCCCGTTTTTGAGTGCTCGAACGTGAAAGCTGCGCCTCATTTATTTCGGCACCCAAGGTGCGCTCATACATGCGGTGTAAAGTTCCCTGCGCCTCGCCAGTGTGTGAGGCGCAGTGCGGGACTTAGGCGCAGAAGGACTGCTCCTAACAGGTATTCCGATTCGAGACAGGCTGGAAAACAGCAAGAAATCATTAAACATGTTAGTGAATAGCAAAAAGAGTTGTCTTTCAAATGAATGAATGAATGAATAAAGAGAAAAATCAAAGCTGTCTAAAAGCGATTAAATGTAGTGAAAAAGTGGATCATTTAAAATTAAAGTGAAAATATATAAGATCGCTCAAGAAATAAATCTCAGCTCTCAGCTCCGTGAGGCATGGAGTATTAGTAAATAAATCGTTTTTATTAAGTGTAAAACATTCTCTGTAAAAGAGCTAAAACCTTCTATAAGCATACAGAAATAAAATCAATAACAACGCATTTTCGCCGTCACTGGCGCTACATCAGGAATTGGGATATAGAAAATTGACAGGAAATACAGTAATTCAAATTCTGTAAGCTCTTCTCATTGGTTGGCAAAAACCAACCAATCAGAATAGGAGCGACAGTGAACCATTATAACCTATGGAGTAGTATTGACCAATCAAATAAAAAGGCGGGACAGTTCAAAATACAGTAAAAAAGGTAGAAAAGAACTGCTTGGTTGAGACCAGGCGGCAGATATGAATCCACCAATCATATGTAGTGCGTCTATTTTGAGTGTATCAAGAAGGGCACGATAGAAGGGCGAACTAAAAGTTATTACTGTCTATGGGAAATATTCTAGCACTTTGATTGGTTGGGGGAAATAGGGGCTCGTCCTGCTTAGCCAATCAGCGGGTGAGCTACTTATCTCATACACTTCTATGGGGAAAAGAAATACAGAGCGAGCTCTGTTTGTGAATTAATTTTTATTTCTTTATTTTCGTTACACCCATATTATTGATCATTGGCTAACGAAAATAAAGAAATAGAAATGAACTCATTGAATTCATTTTTATTTGTTTATATTCGTTACCCCCATATTATTGTTCATTTTATATACACATCGGTACAACTTCTTGAGTCTTATCATTTGATTTCTGGCATGTACAGTTTTATTATAGATTGCATTAGAAAACCCATAAGAGCATCGCTCGCTCTCCAATTGGCCCAAATAATTGCGCCTCTTTTAACTTAGCCAATCACAAACAGAGATTGCTCTGCATTTCTTTTCCCCATAGAACTCTATGAGAAAGTAGCTCACCCGCTGATTGGCTAAGCAGGACGAGCACCTCTTCCCCCCAACCAATCACAGTACTAGAATATTTCCCATAGACAGTAATAAATTTTAGGGCGCCCTTCTATCGCGCCCTTCTTGCTACACTCAAAATAGACGCACTACATATGATTGGTGGATTCATATCTGCCACCTGATCTCAACCAATCAGCTCTTTTCTGCCTTTTTAACTGTATTTTGAACTGTCTCGCCTTTTCATTTGATTGGTCAATACTACTCCATAGGTTATAATGGTTCACTGTCGCTCCTATTCTGATTGGCTGGTTTCTGCCGACCAATGTGAAGAGCTTACAGAATTTGAATTACTGTATTTCCCGTCAATTTTCTATATCCCAATTCCTGATGTAGCACCGGTGACGGCGACAAACTTGTTGTTAGTGATTTGATTGAACTATGTTTTTAGAAGGTTTTAGCTCTTTTTCAGATAATGTTTTACACCTAATAAAAACGATTTTTGGAATCATACTTCTTTTGCGATCTTATATATTTTTCCTCTAATTTTAAATGATCCACTTTTTCAATACATTTAATCGTTTTTAGACAACTTTGATATTGAAAATTTTTTCTACACAACTCTTTTTATTAGTGTACTGTTGTAACAGTCGACCGAGAGCACATTTTGCCTCATTCCATTACGTTCTCGCTTCACTTCGCCTCCTCGGGCTCAGATAGACCACATTCAACTATTTCTGCCTGTCGGAGCTGCAATGCGCCGCACTTTGCCGACCTGAGATCATGCAAGCATCGGAGTATTTGAATGTGGTGTGTCCCGACCCAGAATGCCCACACCACACCCATTGCACGCCCCTTCATGTTAGGCGCAGCCGAAAGTGGCGAAGGTTGCGCCTAACATCGCATCCCTGCGTCCGACAGGGGATTCGGATCGGTGAGGTGCAGTTTTCGCCAGAAAACAGGCGCAACTCCCGATCATACATGTCGCCATATGTCATTAAATAATTTGGTACAGCCCAAATGATGATGTGATGTCTTTTGAAGCTTTTGATAGGTTTATTGCAAATTCTGAGTTAATTAGAGACACAACTATGGATGTATTTTATGCAAACCAGAAACACACTGCTTTTGTGTGTAATATCATGGGAAAATCTAAAGAAATCAGCCATGATATCAGGAAGAGAATTGTGGACTTGCACAAGTCTGGTTCATCCTTGGGTGCAATTTCCAGATACCTGAAGGTGCCCCTTTAATCTATACAAACAATTATATGCAAATACAAACAAGATAGGAATGTCCAGCCATCATACCACGGTCTCAGAGGTGAACGTGCTTTGGTCTGTCGTGCATATCAACCCAAGAACAAAAGCAAAAGACCTTGTGAAGATGCTTTATAGTGGTGAAATATGGTGATATGTGGTGGTATTATTAGTCTTGGTATATTAATTTGATGAGTAACAGTATGATATTATTAGTTACTAAATCGTAGTGGTGTGTTGTGATATTATTTGGTATTTGTATATTGTTGTTATTGGTAATATTTATCTTGCTGTACTAGTTTTTTCAGTGATATTATGATGGTATTAGTCCCTATATACTGGTTACATGTGGTGATCATGTGGCAGTATTTTTTGGCCCTTGTATATGTACTGACCTGCAGAATTCAGAGAACATGTCTATTAAACTATACGGTGTAAACTCCAACAAAAGCTAAACACAAAATATAAAAGTGCAATAGAATTTTTTTCCTGTTCATCTCACAACAAATTGAGGTGGAGGGCGATGAGAGAGGGGAGGGGG
Organism: Phyllomedusa bahiana; assembly: GCA_025379985.1. Lineage (NCBI taxonomy): Eukaryota > Metazoa > Chordata > Amphibia > Anura > Hylidae > Phyllomedusa > Phyllomedusa bahiana. The sequence goes on from JAODAL010016798.1 coordinate 28,306, forward strand.
CAGACACTTTGGCTATATAACTTGTTTTTCTTTGGCCCCATTTAAAATGAATTTTATTCTATTAGACAGTCCCTTTAGAAAGAAATAATTTTCTGGGGTACACTACACCGCAATTATACATCACGCCAAGTAGGGAACCAGTTGTTAAAAACTAGTGGTCCACAGCAATGGTCTGGAGGTAAGGGGGCCCTAGCTGAAGTTTTGCACCAGGGCCCACAAGCCTTTAGCTACGCACCTGTCTATGTCAGTTGTGAATGGGGGTGCTGGTTAATTATGTGTTTGTGTCCAAATGTGTGCCCAACTTTGGGTGGAGTAGGCGGCACAAAGTAAGTCAACTTAAAAATGGTGTAAAGTTAGAGTAGACAGCTCTAACCTGCGCCAGATTTATCAACACTATTATAAATGTGTAACATTGAAAGGCTTTCTACTCTAACTATACACTGTCTTAGAGTTAGACACTATTGATAAATCTGCCCCAATGTATCTATTATTAAAAAAAAATCCAGTAAAATTATTTCATTACAGTTAGTAAAGTGGTAATTCTAACATGATTTTACTGTATGTCTGGGTTTGGCACCACCACTGGTTATTACCTTAAACAATAACCAGTGATGTCTAAATTATGTGGCCATGATACCTGGGGCAGTTCCATGTTACAGTATTGATGGTAGCAGCAGACACATCCTGGGCGACATGTATGAAGCTCTCCACGTCGGGGCGCACCTTTTCGCCAGTTTTACGGCGAAATTTGCGCCTGATTTATGTTGGCGCTGGGGCACGCTCATACATACTATGTAAAGTCCCCCGCGCCTCGCCAGTGTTTGAGGCGCAGTGCGGGACTTAGGCGCAGTGCGGGGCTGCGCCTATGATTTGCCGCCCGATGTAGGGCACTCATACATGCATGTAAAGTCCGCCGCGCCTCACCAGTGTGTGGGGCGCATTGCGGGGACATGGGTGCAGTGCGGCGCTGCACCTACGATTCGCCGTCCGAGGAGGTGTGCTCATACATGCGGAGAAAAGTTCACCGCGCCTTGCCAGTGTGTGGGGCGCAGTGCGGGACTTAGGCGCAATGCGGGACTGCGCCTCACATGTATTCCGATTCGAGACAGGCTGGAAAACAGCAGGAAATCATTAAAGATGTCCGTGCGGAGTATGAATCAAAAAAATTGCCTTTATAAAGGCGTAAAACATTATCAGAAAAAGAGCTCAAACCTATTAAAAAAATACATAAATAAAATCACTTTCCAAAAATCCAGCACGGCGCTATATCGGGAATTTGGATATTTGAAATTGCCGGGAAATACAGTAATTCAAATTCTGTAAGCTATTCTGATTGGTCGGCAGAAACCGCCAATCAGAATAGGAGCGACAGTGAACCATTAAAACCTATGGAGAAGTTTGGACAAATCAAAATCAAAGGAGGGACAGTTTAAAATACAGTAAAAATGCAGAAAAGAGCTGATTGGCTGAGCTAGCGGGGGCTTGGCTATCCCAGCCAATCAGAGCGCGAGCTACTTCTCCCATTGTAGTCTATGGAGAGATCGGCGCAATGGAATCTCGGCGCTCAGCGCCGTGCAGCATGGAGTATGAATAAAAACATCATTTTTATTAAGTGTAAAACATTATCAGATAAAGCGCTAAAACCTTCTCTAAAAATAAATCAGTTAAATCCCTAACAACGCGTTTGTCGCCGAGACCGGCGCTTCATCGGGAATTGCAATATAGAGAATTGCCGGGAAATACAGTACTTCAAATAGTTTAAGCTCTTTTGATTGGTCGGCATAAACCAGCCAATCAGAACAGGAGCGACAGTGGCCCATTCTAACTTATGGAGGAGTATTGACCCATCAGAATAGGATCGACAGGGACCCATTCTAACCTATGGAGAAATCTTGACCAACCATATTCAAAGGCGGGACAGTTCAAAATACAGTAAAAAGGCAGAAAAGAGCTGATTGGTTGAGCTAACGGGAGCTCGTCCAGCTTAGCCAATCAGAGCGCGAGCTACTTTCTCATAGAGTTCTATGGAAAAGAAATGCAGAGCGAGCTCTGTTTGTGATTGGCTAATTTAAAAGAGGCGCGGTTATTTGGACCAATGGGAAGCGAGCGACGCTCTTATGGGTTTTGTAATGCAATCTATACTAAAACTGTACATGCCAAAATCTAATGATAAGACTCAAGAAGTTGTACCGATGTGTATATAAACTGAACAATAATATTGGGGTAAAGAAAAAAAAATATTAATTCAATGAATTCATGTTTATTTCTTTATTTTCGTTAGCCAAGGATCAATAGTATGGGTGTAACGAAAATAAAGAAATAAACATGATTTTATTGAATTAATTTTTTTTTTCGTAACCCCAATATTATTGTTCATTTTATATACACATCGGGACAACTTCTGTAGTCTTATCATTTGATTTCACCCATGTACAGTTTTATTCCAGATGGCATTAGAAAACCCAAAAGAGAGTAGCTCGCTCTCCCATTGGACCAAATAACCGCACCTCTTTTAAATTAGCCAATCACAAACAGAGCTCGCTATGCATTTCTTTTCCCATAGAACTCTATGAGAAAGTAGCTCGCGCTCTGATTGGCTAAGCTGGACGAGCCCCCGCTAGCTCAACCAATCAGCTCTTTTCTGCCTTTTTACTGTATTTTGAACTGTCCCGCCTTTGAATATGATTGGTCAAGATTTCTCCATAGGTTAGAATGGGTCCCTGTCGCTCCTATTCTGATTGGTCAATACTCCTCCATAGGTTAGAATGGGCCACTGTCGCTCCTGTTCTGATTGGCTGGTTTATGCCGACCAATCAGAAGAGCTTAAACAATTTGAATTACTGTATTTCCCGGCAATTCTCTATATTGCAATTCCCGATATAGCGCCAGTCTCGGCGACAAACGCGTTGTTAGGGATTTAACTGATTTATTTTTAGAGAAGGTTTAAGCGCGTTATCTGATAATGTTTTACACTTAATAAAAATGATTTTTTTATTCATACTCCATGCCGCACGGCGCAGAGCGCCGAGATTGTATTGCGCCGATCTCTCCATAGACTACAATGGGAGAAGTAGCTCGTGCTCTGATTGGCTGGGATAGCCAAGCCCCCGCTAGCTCAGCCAATCAGCTCTTTTCTGCATTTTTACTGTATTTTAAACTGTCCCGCCTTTGATTTTGATTGGTCAATATTTCTCCATAGGTTATAATGGGCCACTGTCGCTCCTGTTCTGATTGGCCGAGATAGCCAAGCCCCCGCTAGCTCAACCAATCAGCTCTTTTCTGTATTTTTACTGTATTTGGAACTGTCCCGCCTTTGATTTTGATTGGTCAATAGTTCTCCATAGGTTTTAATGGGTCACTGTCGCTCCTATTCTTATTGGCTGGTTTATGCCGACCAATGAGAATAGCTTTCAGAATTTGAATTACTGTATTTCCCGGCAATTTCCAATATCCTAACTCTTGATGTTGCGCCATTCTAGATTTTTGGAAAGTGATTTTATTTATGTATTTTTTATTTTTAAGGTTTTCCGCCTTTATAAAGGCTATTTTTTGGAATCATACTCCATGCTGCATGGAGCTAAGAGCCGAGATTTCTGTTGCGATCTTCTATGTTTCCTCTCATGTTCCGTTCTTGCTTCACTTCGCCTCCTCCAGATTGTTTAGACCAGAATCAACCAGGTCTGCCTGTCGGAGCTACCGAGCGCTGCAATGCGCTGTACTTTGCCGACTCGAGATCGTACATGAGTCGGAGTTTTCAAGTGCGCCGCGTCCCGCCGCGGAACGCCTACACCGCGCCCACACTGCGCCCATTGCCCGCCTCTTCATGCGGGGTGCAGGTAAAAGTGGCGAATGTTGCGCCTAACACCGCATCCGACAGCGGATTCGGGGCGGGGAGGCGCAGGTTACGCCAAAAAACAGGCGAAAAGCCGTTCATACATGTCGCCCTATATTACTATTTTTTAGTATAACTGATTGAACAGCATCATGCTCACCGTACATGCCAACAAACAGTTTGTTGATGGCAGTCGCCACTATTTTGGGGGAAGAAAATGGCACTGTATTGGTGATACTGTATGCCAGTATAACTAAAAGGGGCTGCAGGATAAGATGTTGTGTCATCAGAAAAAAAGAAAGAGTGGTGTCCTACAAGTAAGGAGCCAAATACATTTGAGTCTTCTCTGGAAGCAATTATAATGGGTCTGAGCCAGAAAGAGAAGACAACGAGGCAAGCAACTACGATTACAGAAGACACAAAACATAAGTCATGGGATTTAAAGAGGTTTTTTTAACAATTAGAAAACTGTATGTGACTTTTATATGTAATATTTTTGAAGTGGGTAGTTAGTTGGCATATAGTTGTTTAAATTGCTACTATTATAAACTATTTCCAGTGTCTTAAACTTCCTCTGTCTGGGCACAATTACTATGAAAAAGAGGATTATGTAACATTCTGTGGTTTCTCTGCATGTAGGGAGAGTCCTGCTAGTAGGGTGAGCTAGATGGGTAGAAGCTGTATTGACATATTAGATTCCTCTGTATGTGCCACTACGATTCTTTGCACTCGCCTCTACATTAAAGACATTTCACCACTCTGTAAAATCTCTTCTAATGGCTGCGCTTGCACAGTTTTCCCCGTTCATTTCTATGGGAGTTCTGGGTATTTTCAGAACTTCCACAGACATGAATTGGTGAAAGCTGTTCTCGGAGGTCGACTCGTAGAAAGCTTCGAGCTGGCCTCAGAAGCCAATTTTCCGAAAGTGGCAAAATCCTGTTAAAGAATGTTTTTTCTGAATTATCTGAATTATTGTAGTGTTTTATAATAAAATGATATGCTTTCTCAAGTACTAAATGCCACTACAGGTAGCAACTAGCGTTAAACTGCTTGCTCCAATCCATCAGTGATATCATCTTTAAATTAAAATCCCATTAAATTCCTTTTGCAGTACCTATCTGTTCCAGTCTCTCCTTCTTCCACGTGGCCTCACTAACTTGATATCTGTACATTGATACAGGTCTGTCTAATTTTATCATTGAGCTTCACCTTAATATGTTTAAGCTCACAAGTGCATAAGCCATATATATGGCATCATTACACCTATATGTTTGCCAATTTTTTGGCAAAGTTTACTTGTAGTTTTCCCTAGTATTCCTGTATCAAAATGATACCTTTTTACTACAGTTGATATGCAACACTATTTCTCCCCATCAAATGTGAAGTCGTCTATCAAGACTTTCTGAGCATATACTACATGTGTTTGTAGAGGGGACATTGGTGGTGTATTTGGTGTATAAAACACTGCACTGCACAATTTCATTGGATGGTTGGAATTTGTCTTTGACATATTTTGCAACTAAAATATCCATCAGTTTAGACAGAAATATTGTTGCCATAGTTATTGAAAATAAGGGTATGTTCACACGATCTTTTTGAATACGTTTTCGATCCAAAAAACATATTCAGTAGCGCTGCGTAAACCACATCCAACATGCACCCAAAGTGTGGTGCATGTTTGGATGCATTTTTGCTGTAGCACAAATGCACCCCATAGTTTTAAATAGAGTGTCAGCTGCATCAAACGGATCAAGAATTGACATGTCATCTAAGAAACGGCGATCATGCTTATTTTAAATATTGTACAAGTGCTGTAATTTTTATGCACATAACACATAATGGATATTGTTTCTCAATGAAATTAGTAGAAAATTCATCCATGCTTTATGAAGTTAGGTAACGTTATAGTGCCGCATGTTATTGTTTTATAATGCATCAATAACCAGTTTGGGATACATATGGACTTGGAACTAATTTATGGTGATAAACCAGAGACTAGACATACCATTCCATGTACAGGTGTAGGCCACAGTTTTATCTGTACAGAAAACCTTGTAGTACACAAGCATAATAATTCTATTGAGAAATCTGAAATCACCTACATGCCTTGTCACCAAGAATAGTGGGAATGTCCTACATGGTCATCTTTTTGACTTAAATGTCTTGAATATTTCTCTAGCAAGTACTTTGAGTATCCCATGTTCTCCTACATTAAAATCCTACCTCCAACCAATAAGGAGAAGCACTGTCCTGTCAGTGGCAGTTTGAAGACATTATAACAAAATGTCCAGCCCAATGTCATTCAAGTTCACGTGTCCTGCAACATTTGCATTTTTTCTGCATCTAATTATCTGTGTCTAATACCCACCCCAGCCTTTGACTTTACATAGGGAGAGACCAGCATATTAAATAGCCTTCTTGATTGGTTACTGATTCCTAGCCACATTCAATACCACTTAGGCAATGTTCACACGGCTTATTTTGGGACGGATTTCAGCCTGTAATTCGCGCCAAACTGCGCGTATTACGGGTGAAATCCGTCCCAGTCATTAAGGTAATCCACAGTTCTCATAGAGAACATAATTGCAGGCGAAATCCGTCCCGCAATTGCGCCGTGAATAAGCTGTGTGAACATAGCCTTAGAGGACCACCTTGGACCAAACTGTAACCATTTTAGTGAAATAGGCATACAGATGTAGCAAAGCTTAACTTGACATATGACACACCGTAATCTCACAGCACAGAAAGTTAGCTGAACTTTTTCAATGGTCTTTGTTTAGAGATAATAACAGATAACACTGGAAGACTAAAAACAGTCTTAGTCATGTATTGTCTCCTCCAGTTTAGTGTTACAGTTGTTCATTCTTCCCCGTTTTAAACAGGAAATTTGGGCCCTGCATTAGGAAACTAATGTGAACCTCTTTTAGCAGGACATGGAAGTAGCAAAGCTCTCTAATACCCAACTATGAGACATCTGCCTGTACAAAACCCATATAAAGACCTTTAGGTTTGTGTATAGGCCTCTGCGTAGCAAAAATAAATGGCCCAGAAACCAGGCAACATGACTGGGTGCACCTGAAAAAGACAGACATACAGCATAGCTAAAGTAAAATCATTTAAAAAGTCAGTGAAGGTGAACGATATCTGAAAACAGACCACCACCTCTCAAGCATATTAACACCTGAAATGTCGTCAGCATCCGTCATGGTAGCTGCATAAATTCGAAATAAATGAATACCAAATCTTTGGGCTGGAAGCCCAATGCTGACAAATCTTTGTGAAACACAGAGAACTGATAATTTTTGACAAGAACATTGTTGGCATGGGACAAGAATGTGTTGCCTCCTGATCTGACATTAATAAAACCTCTGACCACATCTACAGGACAAAAAATCCCTGGCATGCTGAAGACAAACAACCATTTCCCTTCATTATATGCCCCAATTTTTAATATCTAATCTGTACACTCTCATTTTTTTATCATCTAATTGGAACATCATGATACTTAATACAAATTTTGTATGCCTTCATTTTATCTATTACATGTATACCACATTTTTTTAGGTACTTCAGTTGTACGCCACAATTTTTTAAAGTACATACAAATTAAGCCACAATATTTTAGTAATTTTATTGAAAGCTGAGATTTTTGGTACTGTACTTAATTTTTATTGTGTTGTATGTTCTCATTCATACCAAATGTGTTAAAGTACAGACAGACAGAAAAAGAAATATTAGTGTTTCCTGCTGGACAGATGTACAACTTTTTTGTATCCAAAAGTGTCTCATGAGATTTTTAACCTTATCTAGATAAGCTGAAGAATTATTTACCTCAGATCACCAAGTTCCCTGGAACTCAAGGATACAGTTTAACATGGTAAGGCCTTGAGTGCTGGAATTTATGGTGATTTCATCAATATAACGGTGGTCCAGACTAATTTGTATGCTCAATAATTTTTGTCCCAAACCCTAACTCCTCTAATGCTAGCCCTCATGAATGGTTACAATGTGGGCCAAGTAATACATTTGGAGTTAGAGAAGTAGTCAAATATTGAGGAAGTATAGACAGCTTGTACCACACCCAGAAAACCAATACAGATGGAAGTATGTTGTCCAGTAAGCAGGAATACGGAGCATTGATATAAAAACCGGGAGACCAGATATTAGTTGGAAAAGGGTCATTTCTGATCATTAGATATTTTGTTATGTTATTCACAATGGTCTTTCGGGAAGGTTTCTTTTTAACCTTCCTCTAGTGTTAGCTTTCTGTTACTCTTTCTTATGTTAACGGGTCGGTTTTGACCCATGTCTTAAATCACCCCTAGGTACCCTAAAAATAGTTTTTTATGATCCATTTGTTTCTTACCTCTTAGTTACCTAATTAGGGTTTCTCATCCATGGAAGGATTGATTTTAATATTTTTGTTGTGGCCCCCTGGGCCTTTCATTTGAGAGCGTACCCATAATTTTCAATATAAAAAATATTGTCAAATGAACCTCAAGAGAATAATATAAACTTAAAAAAAGTTTGTTATATTACCTGACTATTATTGAAGGGTTTTAGAACACATTTCTTAAATGTAAAAAAAATATACAGATATATATTTTATATTATTAACTCTAGTAACATCTATGGTGTTACGGGTCAATTTTGACCCATATCTAACTACTTTATGAAAAAGGCAAAAAACTGATTTTTTTTTTTATAGAACTTTAATACAAATAAAAGATGAAAATTATATTAACATTAATAGCAATAATAATAAAAAGTAGCTTTTCTAGGTCAAACAAACAAACAACAATCAATCAAGCAAATCAACAGAAATCAAGTACTAGTTTTTAGATGCATTAGTATTTAGATGCATGTGTGGCAAAAAGTGACACTTTTTGTGTGTTCTTTGCAGAGGTATTTTTTGCAGGCGAAGCACAATGTGTTTGTCTTTCTGTCCTTATGCTAGGGCAGACCTGGCACCTCTTTCTTTTAGAATGATGTGGTCTCACTGGGGTTGTGGCTGTTGTGGTTGATGTTGAGGCAGGGCTGGTTGAGGAGGATGCTGGTGATGATGCTCTTTGTGTTGCTGTGGGTGTGGGCGAAGCACTTGTTGAGCTCTGGAGTTGTCGGACCAAGGCTGCAGCGGCTGGGTCTCGGGGCACCCGTTCCCTTTGGTCAATGTGCGCCTTGACAAGGGATCTTCCTAGTTCCTCAAGAAACATCCTCAGCTTGTTTTTTTTCTTTGAATTCCATCCTTGGTGAATGTGGGTACACAACACAAATGCATTGCATGCTGACACATCAAGGATGTTGGAAAATACAACCATTGGCCATCTCCTAGTCATTCGCTGGCAAGTGTAGGCAGTCAGCTTGTCCAGGTTGTCGACTCCTCCTTTGTTTTTGTTATAGTCCTGGATGATTCTGGTCTTTTTGTCACTTCCTGATGACACAGCTGCATCTTTGTGAAGTGTGGACATCAGTACCACATTCTGTCGTTTTTTGGGGCAGTATGAAACAGCAGTGGTGGTGTCTGTAAAAGCAAACTTTGAGGAAAATGGAGCCCTGTCCTTCATCTGCAACAATTCAGCGGGCAGCTCAGGTTTGTTTTTTTTTTTCACTGTGCCCACCATGGTGATATTCCTCCTGAGAAGTTCTTGTCCAAGGTCATAGCTGGTAAAAAAAAATTGTCACAAGTAATGTTGTGACCCTGCAGTCCAGTAGTCATATCGAGGACTACATGTTTTCCTTGTTTATTTTTTCAGGGATGCCGCTTGCAGACTTGCCTGTGTAAATCTGTAGATTCCATGCATAGCTAGTTTTTGCATCACAGGCTGCCCAGATTTTTATGCTGCCTTTGCCTGGCTTACTTGGCATGTATTGCCGGAAGGGGCATTTTCCGCGGAAAGGGAGAAAACGTTCGTCTACTGTCCCTTCTGGCCCTGGGTTGAACATCAGTGGAAGGAGCTGCACCCATTTCTCCCAAACATCCCTGATGGGAGCAAGTTTGTCAGATTTTATTCTGGTGTCTTTGTTGTCAAATCTGAGGACTCTTGATATCATTTGAAACTTTTGAAGTGACATTGTTCCCCGAAAAATATTCCTGTCTGTCGATGTGTCCCAGAGACTATCAGTGGCCTCATTGCAGGATTTGTACACTCCAGCAAGGAGAAGAACACCAATGTAGGCATCCACGTCATCATCATGAAGGTCATTCCACATGTTGCCGTGGACTTTTTTTCCTTCAAGGTTTGTCATAGCAATAATGACTTTTTTTATTGACAATGGCATAAACAGATCTAAACATGTCTTGATGTCACTTACTCTTGTCACAGCAAACCTTGTGATTCCAGGGGTCATTTTTATGACATTTGCAGCATCTGCCATGTACATCTGGAGGTACTGAGCTCCAAATGATCTTGCCACTTTTGGATTTGAATCTTTCAGCGGGAGCAGCTTCAGAACCGGTGACCTCCTCATCAGACTGATCAGAACTGTCTATGTCTTCCGGTTGATACTCCACATCATCTTCCTCCTCAGAAACCTGTTCATCTGTATCAGTTTGCTGCAGTGTGTCCTCTGATTCATTATCTTCCATGATATAATCCAGAATTTGTCTTTGCATATAATCTTCTCCTCATTGTTGCATGGTGTAAACTGAAGATGTATACTCTGCAAAGTACCAACTGTAAGCTGATTTGGCAATACATGTCTGGACATGTCCCTAACTCAACTTGTTGGAGGTAGAGCTGGCTGTGGGCTGTTGGTTTATATTGTGTTTATGAGTTCAGTTTTGGGACTTATTGTTTTTTTTTACTCTTATATTAGACCTGGGTCGAAATTGACCCCAACAACACAAATGTTATAATTTTAATAAGAGCATTTTACAATTTAGTAAAATAGTTTTATTTTATTGCATTTAAAAAATAAGTTCATGAAAAAGTCAAAAAGTCTTGATGCAATAAACAAATTTATGTAAAATTTGTATGCATTTAAAATCTAAAACGGGTCGGTCACGACCCTAAATCTATAGGAAGGTTAAAAGATACACTCTCAGTACATGCAGACAAGTCACTGGATCAGGTTCTCTGGTTCACCCTATTTTGTGTTTTTCTAGCCATGAAATCACATGGGTCATCTGGTCAGTTCTGAATTTAAAATTAATCTAACCAATCTTTAAAGCACAAAACGTCTATCTAGAAAGAATGCACAGAGTATCACATAGATGATTTCCATACAATGTACATTGTGCCCAAACATATGTCTTTTATAGTTTTTATGGAAATGTCATGTTTTTTTGCCTTTCCAATGATCTCTATACTTTCTCACAAAGGCAATGATAATTAATTACTGTGTCAAAGGCCTGGTTTATCTGGATGATCTGTTATTGTTTAAGCCAGATCAACAAGCTCTGCTACAACAAAGGCATTGGATTTCATCTCTTTGAGTGGATGCAGGTTAGTTTGTGAAAATAAATTTACCATCTAACAAAGTCAGTATCCACACTTTAATCTTCCCTGTGATGTTCCTTCAAACAAGTTGTAGCATGTTGAAGCATTTGCCTTAGAGGTACATGCATGGGCGGACATCTAGGAAAACTGTCTGGGTCTAAGACTTTCTTTGGTGCCTAAAGGAACCAATCAGAGATCCCCTTTCATTTTTTTCAGAGCACTATCTGAAATGATAGTGGTTGCTATGGGAAATGAAAAAAATCTTAGACCTAGACAATTTCATACATAGGGCCCTTAGTTATTCTGGTTGCAAAAAGACATTAGCCCCTCCTACCGCAGTGTAATCAAAAAGCATGTCGGCATGCTATTGAGGTGGTAAGGATACAGGACTCTACTGATGTGTATGATTCTGTTTAACATTACACACCATTGCTTTTTATTTTTTCATTTATATAGTGCCATCAAATTCCACTTAATTAGAACAATATGTTTTTAGAATGTTTTTAATGTATTCTTTCCACATTCTTCACAGCAAGACTAAATTTCGTAATATATCATTACTAGGCTATTTCTTTTAATCATTATCATCGGACAATTTCTGATATTGCTCAATCTTAGAAAACTGTACTGAACATCAAACTTAACCTTAAATGTCTAGGGCAGCACAAGCTGTAAATATTTTCAATGCTTTAAACTCCTTTTCGCAATAGAAAATGTCATTCAGCTTGACATCCCTGAAACATAATATTTTTCAGAAGATAGAGGAGCAATTAGACAGAAGGGATATGAACCTCTTTACCTTAGGAATCTTTAGAAATGCATAATAGCTGACCGCATTCTGGCTACAAAATTTGGAAACTGCAGCTGAAGTTCAAAGGTTTGTAGCCTAATGTAGTCAGCCTTGTGCATTTGAACTTGCTGTTCTCTAGCTTTCTAACAATGAAGAATGATCTGGGACATAAGATAGTTTTGGTGTACTCAGTTTGGACATCAGAAACTTAAAGGGGTTGTCTCACTACATTGATTCATTCCTTTTCACATTGATTATCTTTTTTTCATTTTGAATTCGGGTGCGTGTTTACTGGTTTCTACTAGGCTGCAGTAGAAGCCAGGTCTGTAGCTACAACAACCAGTGCTGGCAGCCTATCATGAGAGATTGAACAGGTCTGTAGATGTAGCGACCTGATGAGCTGATGCAGCCCATACAAGAGGGGATATCTCAGAACAGGAAGTACACTGTTAATAGACATATATTACAAAGTGACTTGTTTTTGCAAGATCTTTAATATAATAGCAATCCCTGTAGTGATACAACCCTTGTAATATTCCAGCCCTATACTCAGACCAAAGGTTCCATTAGGGTTAACCAAAAACATTTTTAGGGCTAGCCATATCTATTGACCAGTCTTTGTCAATTAATATAGACTGCAGTTCTACTTGGATTTTCATCTCAGTTTCTTTTCAGAAGCAAAGAGTCTAATCAATTGTGGTACAAGACATTTAGACATTGAACAACCTAAGTCACTTCTACCTTGCAACAACGGCAATACTCAGGGGCGTAACTTTGATTCAAAAAGGGGGGGGCAATTTTCCCTCTCATCCCCTATCTTCCTATCCCTTCCTCCTTCACTCGCCTTACCTTTCATTTCCCCTCCCTTTCCTTCTCTCCCCTCCTCTCCCTGCAGTGAAGTGGCCCCCTCTAACCCAGCTAGGAGGTCTGAGGGAGTGCTGTGAGCTCCCCCAGCAGGTCCGGGCAGAGTTTAGAGTTTAGAGCTGGACTGGGACTAAAAAGCCGCCCTGGCAATGAAACCGAACCAGCCCACCTATAATATTTCCCCCTCTAGATGGAAATAAAAAACGTTCTGCAATGCAGTCAATTGCGCTTAACCCCTCCCAGCTCCATCACTACTTCATTAAATTTGTTATACACACAACAGAATGAGGAAAATAAAAGAGCCTAATCTCACTGTTCTCTTAGGAATCACTTATGTCACATACTGTACCCCAAAATTTATTTTATTTCATACCATACACCAGAAATGACATCACTCACTGCACCCCAGAAATTAATTACCTTACAAATGGTAGACATAGAAATTACATTACTAACTGCACCATAGAAATGAATTGCCCATTGTACTCAAGAAATAATGTAGTTCATTATACCCCAAAAATGTATTATATTACACACTGAATCCTAGAAATAAATTACATTACTTACTGTACTCCAGAGATTACTTTACACTGTACCCCAGAGATTACAATACACTGTACCCCAGACATTACTACATTACAATCACCAATTCAATAACGTCCAATGCTCAGTCAACAGTCATTATATCACATAAACATGTTAACCAAAAAAGAATACAATGACAAAAAAGTCATAGGAAAATATATATTGACAATCTTTATTAATTCAACAATAAATATTAAAAACTAATATGTCACAAATTGTACAAATTTAAGGCTAAAAACAATGAAAAATAATGCCCATATCGGTGTACAAAGGGCAGGGACTTAATCAACGCAAGCTTATGACCCGCACTTACTGGGAATTCCTCGTTCATGGGGAATAATTGCAATCCCCGATCCCCATCACGAATGGGGTTCAACGGGTTACCCGCACCTGTCGGCGTAGGGTAGACACACGCTGAGCCGTTCAGTGTAGCGCGCGTGCAGCCCCGGACATCTAAGGGCATCACAGACCTGTTATTGCTCGATCTCGTGTGGCTGAACGCCACTTGTCCCTCTAAGAAGCTGGACGCAGACCACCGGGGGTCGCGTAGCTAGTTAGCAAGGGAAACCTCACCCGGCCCGGACACGGAAAGGATTGACAGATTGAGAGCTCTTTCTTGATTCTGTGGGTGGTGGTGCATGGCCGTTCTTAGTTGGTGGAGCGATTTGTCTGGTTAATTCCGATAACGAACGAGACTCCCCCTTGCTAACTAGCTACGCGACCCCCGGCGGTCCGCGTCCAGCTTCTTAGAGGGACAAGTGGCGTTCAGCCACACGAGATCGAGCAATAACAGGTCTGTGATGCCCTTAGATGTCCGGGGCTGCACGCGCGCTACACTGAACGGCTCAGCGTGTGTCTACCCTACGCCGACAGGTGCGGGTAACCCGCTGAACCCCGTTCGTGATGGGGATCGGGGCTTGCAATTCTTTCCCATGAACGAGGAATTCCCAGTAAGTGCGGGTCATAAGCTCGCGTTGATTAAGTCCCTGCCCTTTGTACACTGATATGGGCATTATTTTTAATTGTTTTTAGCCTTAAATTTGTACTATTTGTGACATATTAGTTTTTAATATTTATTATTGAATTAATAAAGATTGTCAATATATATTTTCCTATGACTTTTTTGTCATTGTATTCTTTTTTGGTTAACATTACTACATTACACCTTACCCCAGAGATTACATCACACCATACCCCAGAGATTACATTACACACTGTGCTCCAGAGATTACATTACACACTGTACAACAGAGATTATATTACACCATACCCCAGAGATTATTACATTACACACTGTACAACAGAGACTAACTACATTAGACAAGGTACCTCGGAAATTGTGTGTGTATATATACATATATTGAGCACAGACACACTACACATTTAGGGTGGGCTCACATGATGGTTTTTTGGCACTCTGTGTGTCGTTTGCTCGTTGGAAATTTGACACTTGCAAACACAGAATTCCGACAAGCAAAAGACCCAGACTGCCCGTGGCAGATTTCTGCCTCCTGTCCTTTAGTGCATAAAACACCTCGAAGAATTCTGTGTAGGTGCTGACAGTACACACCAAAAAAAACGACACTGATTTTACATAGGGTATAATGTAAATCAATTTCCTGCCGGATTGGATGCCAGTTCTGAGGCAGATCCAGCACTGAATCCACCCTAGAATCAGCATTCACATCATCTGAATGAATGTACCCTTAAGTTATGTTCACACGGCGTATAGCGGGGTGTACTGTGTGCTCTGCTATATGCTGGGTGTTTTAGAAGTATGCGCTGGCCAGTCCACACTTCTAAAATGCTGTGGGGCCGGCCCCATTCACTTTCATTTTCCCTGATGAGTAAGTGCAGGGAAGACGTGACATGGCTAGACACATGGCTGTACATACACATCTCACATATACAGTACATACCCTACTCACATGCACACACAATGCCAAGCACCCTTGTCCCCTCCTTTCCTGTTTCCTGTAGTCTGGTACAGTTGGCATTCGGCAAGAGCTTTCTTCTCTGATGAGGGCTGAGCATAGGGGAAGTGGTATGTGAGGGGAGGGAAAGATACAGCCCCAGATACAGAGTGTGCTGGACTGTGAGCAGCGTTCTGATTGGTGAAGCAGCCCCTGCTGACTCCTGCTCTACCAATCAGTGCTGCTCTCACTCTGCACTGACACTTGAGACTGCTACTCTGTCCCCCCAAAATGCACAAATATAGGAGGCAAAAGGTTAACTTCTTCCTCCTATGTGCTCTGCTCTCCCCACTTACCGTATTCTCATGCTTTCATATTGATTATTTTTTATTGAAGTGGCTAAAAAGTGGGGAGGACCATCCCCCACCCAGAAAAAAACAGTCCCCTCCGTACCCCCCTAAAGTTACACCTATGGCAATACTGTAATACACTTTTACCAGTACCTCACTCAAATCAATGTTGTTTAAAAAAAAACAAATACAGTGAACCAGTTAGGTTTTTTATGCTGCCCTATCTTAGAGCAGTATTTGACAGAGTAAGAGAATCTGAGCTCTGTGATATAAAGGATTACATGATTTTGTTTATAGTATCTAAGTATAAAGCAGAGATAATACTGTCGTCGAGAGACAGTAGGATTCCTGCTTATCCCCCCACATATAGTGATTAACAATTTTCCTTGTAATAAGTGTGTATATAGAGTAAAATGTCAATCACTGTATGTGGGGTTAAACAGTACTTTCACTTTTTGTTTTAGCATTTCATCTACACAGAAGTTCTGCTCCATGAGTTGTGTCTGAGCTTAGCTGCTATGATATTTTCTATACACCACAAGACCCTCAGAAGCAGCAGTAGCATGGAAGATGTTATAGAGCAGTATAAACTGGGCAGTGTAAACTTCTTTGAATCAAGCACTGGAATAGATAACCTACTTAATAGAGCTATCTCTGTTTGTCTCTCTTTGTCTCTGTCCTGCTCTGGAGCTGCCTTCTCCTTTCTCTTCTCCTATGTATAGACCTTTTTTTCAACTGTAGATTTTTATTAAAGTTTTTACATATACAAAGCCAACATATATAACAGACAATATCTCGATAAAGGAAAAGGAAAAAAGGTGAAATATAACCTGCCATGGTAACCCGAGCAATCTGTGGTTAAACAGAGGTAAATCCGAGTTACAAAGATACACCACACTTCATCTCATGTAGGTAGCTGCTCCATCAATGCGATTATTACAAGCTTAATATATGTATAGACTTCTATGTGCAGCATGAAATCTGATTCTTCAGTTAGCTTAAAATGGAATTTACACATACTTTCAAACTCTCCTAGATAGTGTGGGAGACTCCCGCAAATGAGGGAGACCTCCCAGTCCCCTGGGAAAGTTGGCAAATCTCCCGCAGCTCAATTGATGATTGAAGATCAAAAAATAAGCATCCACTGTAATCAATAAATAATTTTTCATAACCAGCCAAGGTAAATAATTTTTCATAACCAGCCAAGGTAAATCTGGCAGCAGTAGCCTGAAATGGAATGGGATGGGAAGGTCCATGGATATTGTTCTCTTGCAATTAAAAAAAAAAGTGGACTATCACATTAGAGGGTCCACTTCTGATGATAGCTCGGCTCTTCCTAGTTTTCCTGGTGCGTTTGGTACTTGGGCAATACTGGCAGAAGGTTAGTGTCAGCCTTGGGGTGATAAAAAAATGCTGTTTGACACTAAGCCCTAGTACTAGTAATGAAGAAGTGTCTTGTTAGACACCTCAATTGCTAACACTGGAATAAAATGGTAAAAAAACTGACAAAACACAAAAAGATTTTATTTAAATACTCCCAGACAAAATCCCTCATTGACCATTTTATTAATGAAATAGATACAATATTGTTGGTCTAATGTAGTCTATTGAATCCGCTATAGTCCAAAGGCGAAACAAATATAAAAATAGAAACCCTACAAAAAATATGACAGAACTAAATTTCATCCCCTTCACCCCCTACACATCATGCCTGCGGTTTATTTTCTGGGGTTGCAGGGTATGGAATTCAAGCTACACAATAAGATTCTGGGGGGTAGAGACCACAGCAGCTTCACAATTTCCAGGGGGAGGGCCCCCCCACCCCCCCAAAGGAGATTGCGTCTGCAAACTGTGCTCTGTACCCCACTCTCCTGCCCCTCTCCCACCATTGCGTTATGCATCTTAGTGCCAACACAAAATACAACCCTCATCTATCACTCTGTAAACCCACTTCCACTTTCACCTATCACCCCATGTGGAGTTTGTACAAAGGTGGGCATAGCTAGGAAGGTGCTGGAAACGTTACAATTATAAGATGTTTGTGTGGTAAATTCTGCAGGGACAAGTCGTGGCTGAAAGAAGTAATCATGTCAGTCATGTCAGTCTGGACAAGATAAAGAAGAAACAGAAAAGTATGTATGTAACTGAACTATAATCACTTAAATGTCTGCAGACCACCTGAGTACAACTGTTATCTACCACTCTATGATCACTGTATGGCAGTAATATTGGTTGTAGTGTAATGGTTCAGATCCAGGAACAGTTTGGCGGCATCTCCAAACTCTCCTGGATGCTAAATAGGCTTTCCATTGCTCAGGTTATCTGGGTAAAGCCAAACCCCTCAATTAGCTTTCCTCCAGAGCTGTTACACAGTATGGTTATGTAAATTATGTACACTACAACTCTGAATCTCCTGGTTATTTTCAAAAATTGGCAAATATGATTTTACTTTTTTTTCAGCGTCAATAAGTAGGGGCGAAAGATTTTTTTTAAAAGTTACCGACAATTTAAGGATGATATCAAGTATCAAATAATGCTGAGCTGAAAATCCATCTTAACATGAGGACAAGTTTTTAACATGTATAAACGCCATTCCTGGTCCTGCATTGTAGTGTGTAATGGAGGAGAAAAATTATTTTGGTGCAGATCACTGTCTATGTTGTGAATATATTGGTAAGCATAATATGATTAGACCTCTAAAAAGGTTGTCCAGGATTAAAAACAACGTCCACAGGCTCTAGAAGGTACTTTAGCTCAGCATTGTTCATTTTAATATAGTTGACCTGCAATACCAGACTCAGCCTGCAGTCAGGTGTGGCACTGTTCTTGTACAACCCCATTTATTTCCCATTTTCTTATGGTAACTTATATTAAATAATATGGTTGCTGTATAATGCAAGTCATATATTATTGTTTTTTTCAAAAGACATGCTATTAAAAACTAATGGTCTGCTTATTTTTTCAATTCCGTATCTTCCAAATTTAAATGAACTGCTTTTAAAATGAATGTGAACTATTTCTATTTGATGATGGTGGTGGAAAAACGTGAAATATGATCTACATAAAATGTTTTAATAATCATGTTTATTAAAAGTTGCATGTGACTAATGGTCTGCTTATTTTTTCAATTCCGTATCTTCCAAATTTAAATGAACTGCTTTTAAAAGTTGCATGTGAATAGGTCTTTTTAATAAAGACTATTTGAAGTCTTTTGGAATTTTGTAAAAAAGGAGATCTTAATGGAGTCATGGTAACTTAATTTTAACTGATTATAGAGTTCCCTGTTTTAGATTCTTGTCATACATTGTCTACTGTACAAGTATATGCCTATAAACAGTGGAATACAGTTGTTAATTAAAGGGGTATTCTCACCACCTTGATTGGTACATAAAGACTATTAACAAATATATTTCTGTTCCGATTCTGCTGCCTTTCAGTCAGAGCAGTTCTTACGTTAGTTAGGTTACAAGCGTCCCTATTAATTCATTATAGTATTGCTTGGGTTAACATCATAGCACAGAGGCAAATGAAGACCAGGATGCTTAGAACAGGTTATAGAGGCATAGCCTGGATCATCATAGCAGCTATGCTACTGTGTATTTAGTATCCAAATCAGGGTCCATAGCCAAATCCAACTGTAATAAAGTAAACAGGAGTCGTAGAAAGACCGAGTGGATATCTAGATGGAGCTAGAGAGAGTAGTCAATATATATATGAAGTGGGCCACCTCGATACTCAATGAGCGCTTCTCAATAAGTAGGTTCTAACAGTGGGGTTATCCACTCCCCAATTCATTCAGTCCTAATAATACAATAGAACCTTTTAAAACGTACAAAATTTTAATAAATCTTCTTAAAACTTGACATATAGACATTAACCCGTTACATACAGGATGTCAGTCTCTAGTAAATAGAAAAGAAGCTTAGCTCAAGAGTTTTTGTACGTGCCTGAGGAAGGGGAGGAGCAATTCCCCGAAACGTCGCACGGAGGTGCGTGATCGATGCCTGCGGACACTGGCGTCTCGAGCTCACTGGCGTGTGAGCGAATTATCGACTTCTGAACGACCTGGAGGGTCGCAACAAAAAAACTCTTGAGCTAAGCTTCTTTTCTATTTACTAGAGACTGACATCCTGTATGTAACGGGTTAATATCTATATGTCAAGTTTTAAGAAGATTTATTAAAATTTTGTACGTTTTAAAAGGTTCTATTATATTCTTAGGAGCTAGAGAGAGTACAAAGACGAGCAACCAGACTTATAAGGGGAATGGAGCGCCTTAGTTATGAGGAGAGGTTAGTAGAATTTAACTTATTTAGTCTTGAGAAAAGACGGCTTTGGGGGGACATGATTAATATATATAAATGGTCCCTACAAAAAGTATGGGGAAAAATTATTTCAAGTGAAGCCCCTCAAAAGACAAGGGGACATTCCCTTCGACTAGAGAAAAAAGGATTCAATCTCCAGAGGAGAAAAGTGTTCTTCACTGTAAGAACTGGAGATCTGTGGAATAGCTTGCCTGAGGAGCTGGTCACAGCAGCAACTGTAGAGAGTTTCAAGAAAGGCTTAGAGACCTACCTGGACCTAAAGAATATTAATGCGTACTTAGCCATGTAAAATTCTGGATCCTGGCTGGTGAAGGCTATGGGGTCAGAGATAGGGTCTCCACTGGAGCAGATTGGCTCTTGTCTTGTGGGTTTCAGGGCATTAACCAGTGGTGAGACTGGGCTTAAAGTCCTTGTCTCTCTCCCTTCACCCATATTTTCCCCACCCTTGATATTGAACTTGAAGGACACATGTCTTTTTTGAACTGTATTAACTATGTAACTCAACCAGGTATCAGAAATTGCATCCTTAACCCTTTACCCCTGCAAGGGGTTTTGGACTTTCCCACTAGGAATCCTAAGGTTGATACACCTTGAGTAGTGTGTAGATGCAGAGCAGACATCATTTCACAGTTCAAATGAAAAAGACACAAATAATTTCCTTTTGCTCACCACAGACGAGGGTTACAATAGATAGAAGTTCCTTGCACTATATTCTCTGGTGCATGGAAAATCCAAATCCAAAGGGATACCCAATATCAAAAGTGCCATCCAGCACCTGGGAAGTTAAATTAATAAACTTTATTCACATAAAATTAAAATAACATGACTGCCATTTGAGGTGTTTTGAGTATCTTTTACTCAGAATAATTTCTACAAGAAACACTTTAGCAACACTAGCAAAATAGGCTGAACTGGATGGACGTCTTGTCTTTTTTTCAGCCTTACAAACGATGTAACTATGTAACTATGTAAGAGTTTGCTCTCGAAACGCATCAGATGGCAGTCATGTTATTTTAATTTTACATGAATAATGTATATTATTTTAACTTGCCGGGTGCTGGATGACACTTTTACTATCAGTTCACAGTACTAAGGTGATGAATTGTAGTCAGTTAGGGCAACATGTGTAAACGGGGCTGCACCAGAAGTCTGGCGTCTTTTCAGCCTGAAAACTGGCGTAGCCCTGTTCACTATATTCTTAACCAGGAGCACTCCAATATTAGGCCCATTATAAAGCCCCCAGATGCACTTTGTAATGCGCCTGAGATAGGGGGTGTGCTGGAGGTGTGTCGAACTACAACTGTACGAATATACACATATATATCTTTAGTACGGAAAATCCAGGCACATTACTGCTGGAACAGGTAAAGCACTTTAAAAGTGGTTTACCTGAGCTGGAATTGTCGCTTAGTAGCTAGAAAGCGCTAAATCTATGGCCCGCAGTAGAACAGGTTCATAGATTCAGGTGCATTCTACTCACTACTAATGCGTACAAAAAAATGGCGCCTGGGTGCCAAAAATCTTACACGTCGCCCTTAATGTCCAGTTCAAGGCAGGCAAATTCTAGCCACAAATGGCTGAGGTCAGGATAGACTTCGGAGAAGTAGACATGTTAAAATATACAAGCAAGTTTCTCAATAGAAGAAACCAGATGCTGTGCATGTGTTCTACCAATGAATAGAGTAGCTGGATAAAGAGCAGAGCAGCATGTGAGAACAGAATGTTGGTACTATGGTGGATCATATCAACCTGACAGTGAAAGAAGTACCAATGTGGGACTAGCTTATTCTAACACGGAACTACTCTTTGTGGTTCATTGTCACCATGACAGAAAAAAACAGAGCCTAGTTAATAACCTGATATTAACTGATTTCAGAGACTGTCTTAAAAGACAGTATTTTATCCCTGCCCTGGGTTGAACTATTTCTCCATGCCCCTGGTTGAACTAGATGTGCATATGTCTTTTTACAACCATGTAACTGTAAACAGATAAGGTGTTTCTCTCATAAAAAAAACTTCTCGGCTGTTTATACCAACCAGTACACGTTGCTCTGTTCAGACCAGACTAGTGTTTCATCTATTTCATTCAACAATTCAATGTCTCTCCCCCAACATTGAAAACTCTAAGGGTATGTTCACACGGTGTAATCGCGGGGTGCAGTTTAGCACGTAATTGCGCTGCTATATGCCCGAAATGCGCCCCGCAATTATGGTAATTCATAACTCTCATAGAGAGCTATGAATTACGTCCATCTCCCCCGGTGTACAATACACTCGTATTGTACACCGGGTGAGAGAAGTGACATGTCACTTCTTTGCGGCACTTATGCGCCATGGATAATGAGAGTGAATGGGGCTGGCATCTCCGTGCTTTAGAAGTACGCGCTGTCCAGCGCATACTTCTAAAACACTTGTCATATTGTGGCACGTATGGTACGCGCCGCAATACGCCGTGTGAACATACCCTAAGGGCCACATGTATGAAAATTGTTTAGGTCTAAAACATAGCAACCAATCAGAGCGCCTATCTCATTTTACCAGAGCACTATATGAAATGAAAGGGGCGCTCTGATTGGTTGCTATGGGCACCAAAAGAGTTTTAGACCAAGACAGTTTTCATACATGTGGCCCTAAAATTCTGCAACGACTCATCGGGTGGTCACGACTTCATGGTAAGTTGTTATTTGGTGCTCATCCACGTCTGAGACACTCTGGATTGCTACTTGCTGTTGGAAACTAATGCAAGTCCAGTGCCACATATTACTCAAAAGTGCATTCTGATAAAAAGGAGTTGGAAACTGTGATTAAGCTATCGCAAACACACCTTATAGCCTTATTTAAATGCACTGTAGTGAATAGACGATATAGTTCAAATTTGGGTCTTTTGGTACACACTTGTAACCTTGAATAAGTATTCGTGAAAAGGCTGCATTATTATGCAGATATATTTGTCTATAATGCATGAAATATTATAAAACTCAATACTTTGTGCTGTTGTAAAATATCATTACATGTTGTACAATTACCTAGTTAACTTTAGTGATATTCGTTATCCTATTGATAGGATTGCTATTTAAGACAGTTATAGATACAGATTCCAATGGGAAATTAGGAGAGCAATTTCCTCTCGCTCTAATTCTTCAAGTCCGTACCAAACGAATAGTGTGATAAGAATTACATATAGGATAGTATTGCCAGCAGTATCCCTATGGTGTGTAATGGTTTTTGCTGTACTGGAATGATCAAATAAAGATAGATCCAAAAAGGAAATAGTGTGAGGATGAAACAAAAAAGTAAAGGTAACCAAAAAGGTTATTATTGAAATAATATTCCACACCCGACCTATAAATCAAATCAAGAGGTTGTCAATGTAACAACCATTTAAGACAACAGCAATAAGATATGGATTAACAGAATGAAATATGTACTCCTTTCCCCACCATGCCATGAAAATATTTGCCAATGATGGCAAAAATGAAGCCCCCATTGAGGCACTAGTTACCTGCAAATAAAACTATTACTAAACATAAAAACATTAAAGGAATTATGTTTCACTAAATAAGACACCAATAATAACACAAATGAAACACTCAGAATAATCACTTAACGTGCTTACAAATCATTCAAGTTCCTAAGTGCCAAAATTGCCAAATAATGTGGAATAAGCATATACAGGAAAGTATTTTCTGGAGAAGTCCCAAAGTAATTAGGATCCCATGGTATTTGATTTAGAATCGTCAAGATGTTTTGTATCCTTCAGATAACCCAGCATTAAGCCTATTAAAGGCTGAAGTAGACTGTCAAGCCAGGTACATACATTTTTATTTGAAAATACCTACAAAAAAAGCACAAAAAAGGGATATTATTTACTAAAAAACACAACAAGGCCATACGTACAGCTCAATGGCTGGACTAAAGACTGAACCCAGTAGGAGGCAACACAGGCCCCTGTGCTACATACGAGAAACCTTAACGAGGTTTGCGAGCTTCTGAATATATAGTGGCCCCTACATCAACTAATACCTCATATTTGATATTTTTCCCAGTATGTCTTTTTTATTGCCCAAAAGTACTGGGGAGCAGAGGGTGTCAGTATTTTGATGTGTAATGGCACACTTTTGTATCGCCTTATTTATATGCAATTATAATACCAGCAACCACCCCCCTCATACATAGAAGGTATATGAGTTGTTGTTTTATCTGTATTTTTGCCTTTGTGCAATCTCCCCATGTGTTATACTGTGGCTTTTCTGCATACTAGGGTGAGCAGGTATCAAACAATTACCTGCACCTGTTTATCTTTCCCATGTAGCACAGGGGCCTGTGTTGCTCCTACTGGTTCAGTCTTTAGTCCAGCCATTGAGCTGTACGTAACTCTTGTTGTGTTTTTGAAGATGCATTACCTGCCACAATGGGACAAAAAGGGGGAGGAAAGTTGGTTTATAGAAAAAATACCCAAATGTACCTGTCCTAGTATCTCTAAATGTCTTCTAAAAGAAATGGTAGGTTTACACATAAGTATGGGCATGAGTTAGACAGCATTCTAATGTTTTCACAAATTTACAGATCTTTATCGAGCACTACAATAGCACCACCTTTGTCGCCTGATGTATTATAATGCTAATTATTAACTATTTGATGGCTAATTTTTGTTTGTTTGTTGAAATATGAGTGTTTGTTGATATTACTGATACTTTTTCAATGCAGCTCACATAAATCAAGTTTAACTAGTCCCTGGAACCAATCTAAATCAGCTGATCTGGATTGTATTGGATAGATAAAGGAAGTTTTTTGTGTGTGTTAAAGTGTGACAAACTATTATTTAACCACTATTGCTATATGTAGATTCTGCTAAAAGAGACTGCATCTCGCTAATGACAACCTATTCACCAAATGAGGTACAAAAAAGGGAGATGACAAATTATCACTTCACTTATCAGGACAATTATCCTCATTTAATTCTGAGTAATCCAAAAAATGTTTTTAATAGTAAGTTGTCTGACAAATCTGTTCACATCAATTCTTGTTTGGAACAAATCAGAATCATAGGTCGGAGCCAAATGTCACTCTCAATTATAGAACTGAGATCTAATCCTGTTTCAAGATCCTGGCTGAAAGGTTAATCACTTCACATTGGATGACTTCAGTTAACCCTGTGGATAATGTTGCATTTGACCTGTGTCTATGTCCTGCCCTGCATTTTTTGTGATCATTCTTTTTATGTGATCTGTTTTAAAAGATGTAGAATCAGAGGTTCTCAAATCTCTTACGCAGATCCTCTAATTCAGAGGCAGTATCTGAAGAGTCAATTTATCAGTTATCATAATTAGTCTTTTTTTTTAAATAGACCAAGGAATGAAACTCTTGACCGCCAACCAAGAGTATATTGAATTAGTTTTGTAGTCCTGTAAGTCTGTAATATTTTGAGTGTTTGGTCTCCATTATTGCAGATTTCACTTTGGCAATGTTCTTTTTAAATCTGACCTCTAGTTGTGTAAAGCAGGGGTGGAATTAATGGAGTAGCAGATGTAGCAGCTGCTACATGGCCCGCGTCCTTAGGCCGAGCGTTCAGAGGCAGAATTCAGACTGCCCGGTCTTAACAGAGTGGAGCTAACCTGCCCGGTGAGCTTAAGGCCTTAATCCAATGAGGCGCCAGGCCACAGTGCTGACGTGGGTGGAGTGATGACGTCATATAATTGTGCCACTTGCGCCGAGCACAGAGACTGGCTGGCCAGGTCTTCGTCATATCGGGGGATCCTGGAGAGAGGTAAGTTCTTTCTTTTTTTTTCAGCAATAGAACCTAAACCCTTCCTGTCTACCTACCTATAAGGGCCCCTATACCCTGCCTAGCTATATAGGCCCTATACGGTGCCTGCCTATAAGGGCCCCAATAACCCACCTATATACCTATATGGGCCCCTATATCCTGCCTGCCTATAAGGGCCCCTATACCCTACCTGCATTCCTATATGGACCTTATACCCTGTCTTCCTGCCAATATGGGCGCCTACACCCTACCTGCCTACCTACATGGGCCCTATGCCTTGCCTGTCTACCTATATGGGCCCTATACCCTGCCTACTTACCTATATGGGCCCTGTACCCTGCCTGCCTACCTATATGGGCCCCTGTAGCCTACCTAAACCCTGCCTGCCTACCTATATGGGCTCCTACAGTCTACCTAAACCCATAGTTGCCAACTTTTGAAAGTGGAAAAGCAGGAGATCACAGAGGGCGGCGCGCTATGCGCGCCGCAGCAAAATATTTACTTGGCCCCGCCCATCTTATTGCTGTGCCACGCCCCTTCAAAAAAGCCACCCCCACACCACCTAACTACATAACGGCTTTGGAAGAATGCCAGGTAGATGCTCGCTCTAGCCAGGTAGTGCCCTTATAGCCCGGTAGTAGCCCCCATAACCAGGTAGTGCCCTTTACAGACAGGTAGAGGCCCCCCTTTGTTGTAGCCAGGTAGAGGCCCCCTTTGTTGTAGCCAGGTAGTTGGCCCCCCTTTGTTGTAGCCAGGTAGTTGCCCCCCTTTGTTGTAGCCAGGTAGTTGCCCCCCTTTGTTGTAGCCAGGTAGTTGCCCCCTTTTGTTGTAGCCAGGTAGTTGATCCCTTATAGCTAATAAAAGTAAAATAATAAAAGCCACTTACCTCACCAGGCTCCCTGCTGCACGGCCACCTTCGGACATCTCCTGGCCGACCGACCGACTCAGCGTCGCAGGGGGAGTGAGTGTAGCCGCGCGTCATGCCCCCTGTGACACTGACCTGTATGTACAGCACACACCGGCGCAGTACATACAGGGGGAGAAGGCAGGAGGCGAACGATTCCTCCTGCCTCCTCCCTGTACGGCAGCTGCACAGAGCGTGCAGCTGCTGACTGACTGTGCGGCCACACAAGTAAGTGAGACTCGGTGCGCTGGTGAGCGGCCGCTGCTCTGACGCCGCGGTCATTTAAAGAACCCCCGCTGCCTGCTGAGTTGGCATGTATGCCTTAACGGTCAATGGATGGTGGCGTTGTCGGGGACTACTGAATTGAATATGTTAGCAAATCTGACACGGGCTGGTCAGAGCTAGTTAGGGGGCCATACAATGCCCAGGTCTGTAATAGTTGTATTGCTCTGATTTTTGTTGATTGCTTGGTCAGTGATAAAAAATGTACTAATTCCAGTTATTCCTTTTACACCTATCTAATGAATTACTGTAGAACAGGGAGCATTTTTAACCCTCTAGTAATAACCAAACAGTACGTTTCACTTGCTGACATCACCAATGGCCATAAACTTATTTCAGTTCCCACATCAGAAAAGCATATGTTCACCTGGACTGTGTGAACATACCCTTAATGACAAAACCCCACAGCTGTACAAAAACCACCATGAAAAGTGCCTGCAACATCTCAGCCAGCTAACTGGCAGTTATTTGACTGAGCAGCCATGGAATGTTGGGATTTGTAGTTGTTTTATTAGTCAGAGATGAGAGCTGCTAAGTGTACTGAACTACAATTCCCATAATTCCACCTACAGAGAGAGCTGCGTGACATAGTACAGTCACGTGTTTATTTGAGGCAGCCAATGAGATCGAGCAGAAAGGATGGGGCAGGGTTATCAGTTGCTGCAGGGCGCAGGGCTGGCTGGGCAAATAAGCCAGAGGGGAATAGAAATCACTGCGTCCAGGACACAGGGGATGCTGGCAGAGCATCAGGACAATTAGAGCCCAAGTGAGCACAGCAGCGTAAAGGACTTCTTCTAGTTTAAGCAAGTCCAAAAGAGCAGGGGCGCAGTGAGAACGCGGAGCCTGAGGAAATGCCTGTGTGATCGCAGGAGCAGTTACCTGAGCGGGTGACAGGCGAAGGAAATCCCTGGCAGATTGTATTGAGGTTGCAGGCGCCATGGCTATACCACCCACTACACCTAACTGCGACTATTACTGATTTCTACTTACCGAGTGGCCCGTGCAAGCTGCTCGTCTTAACTTTATACTGCACAGAGGCCAACGCTTCCCACAGTGACACGCTGCTCCGGGGCTGCTTTAATTTCGGCGGGAGATTTTGCTGACCCTCCGGGGGGGGGCGGGACATGACCCCCATTTGCGGGAGAGTCCCGCCCAAAACGGGAGGGTTGGCATGTATGCCTAAACCCTGCCTGCCTACCTATATTGGGACTCTATAGCCTCCCTATTCCAGGTCTGCTTATAAGGACCCCTATACCGTACCTGCCTACCTACATGGGCCCTATACCTTGCCTGCCTACCTATATGGGCACCTATAGCCTACCTAAACCATGCCTGCCTACCTATATGAGCTCCTATAGCCTACCTAAACCCTGCCTAGCTATATGGGGCTCCTTATAGCCTACCTAAACCCTGCCTACCTATATGGGGCCCCTTATAGCCTACCTAAACCCTGCCTATCTATTTGGGGCCCCACCTATAGCCTACCTACCTATGTGGTTCCCACCTCTAGCCTCTTACTACCTACCTATGTGGGACCCACCTCTAGCCTATCTTACTACCTACCTATGTGGGCCCCACCTATAGCCTATCTTCCTAGCTACCTGGGGCCCACCTATAGCCTGCCTACCTACATACCTTTGTGGTACCCACCTATAGCCTAGCTACCTGGCTGCTACCTATAGCCTACCAACCTACCTGGGGGCTGTCTACCTAACTGGGGCCTAACTATTGCCTCCCTAGGGACAATCTACCTACCTGTTGCCTACCTTCCTGGGACCGGTCTGCCTACCGACCTTTGGCCTATGTACTGCCTACCTTCCTAGGGCCTACCAACCTTTCTAATGGGGGTATACTCAGTAACATGATTCTGAGGGGTACAGGCCATAGCTGTAACACAATCTCCAGGAAGTGAATCCTCTGTTCCTCCCCTCCCCTCTAGGAGACTGGACCTCAAAGTTATGGCCCGTACCCCCTCTCCCATCCCTGAGTAGTTTGTACAGAGGTGAGTGACAGTGAGGGAGGTGCTGGAAAAGTAAGGATTCTAAGATATTTGTGTCCAAATCTGCATGGAGGAGTGGTGTCCGTGAGAAGTCTTCAAAGCAATCTTGACAGGGTGCAGAAGAAAAGGGAACGTGAACAACTCATCAGAGAAATATCACCTGTGAGTAACTGCAATGTTACATACAATCTGTAGAGCATGTGTACATTGGTATCTACCACTATATGGTCACTATATAAAAGTAATATAGGTCTTTGTATACTGATCTTTATTCAGTGATAGTATAGGGGTATTATTCAGTCACTATTTGGTGGTAATTTGTGGTCATGTTCTCGTGGTATAATCAGGTTCCTATGTAATAATGTAATTGGTAATGTTGGTCTTGGTATAGTGGGATTTCTTTCGTAGCAGTATGATTGATGGTGATATATATGGTGAGGTATTCGCTCTTTATATTATCTAGTAATTGCATGACTTAAGAGGTCATGTTAAATGTTTGTGGGATGTGAGGTGGGTCGGGGAGATGGGGCCCCATCCAAAAGTTTGCTATGGGGCCCAGGCTTCTTTAGTTACACCCCTGGTATAAAATCTTTCAAATCGAATAAAGGAGTAATTACAGTTTGTGTATCCTTAATTTCAGTTTGTATAGCATTAAAAGAGGCAATATCTTGAAGCAATTCTATTGTGTTAATAAATCATTATGGATCCTAGGACCACATGGAATCATACTTTCTTCAATATACTCAGAAGTCATAAAATAACACCAAGCTTATTAATTCTCTTATCAACAGTTTTTCCAAATAAAACATATGGATCTTTAGCTGTACGACATTGTGTGTGTCTTTTTGTGGATCATTAAACATACAGACAAGTTTATCTATTCTGGTATGGCAATCTTCCACTGCTTTTAAGCTGATTGGATCTCCATCGTTCTTAACTGCTGTCATATTCAAAGAAGTTCCCATAGCCATGATATACACAGTCTCACCCGGGAGCATGGACAATGTGATCCACAAGTATATCAAAGTAACAGAGTGTTCCTGGGCATTGATGAAAGGCATGAAGCTGTGTTGGATATGCTCGGACGCTGAATAAATTATATAAATTAATGCTCAGCTTCCCATGTATAAAAACTGTCTAGTTCAAAGACTTGCTTTGTTGTCCATAGCTCAGAGCTCCCCTTTCATTTTTTTCAGAGCACTATGTGAAATTAAAGGGGATCTCAGATTGGTTGCTATGGGCAACAAAGAGAGTCTTAGACCTAGAAAGTTTTCATTTATATCCCCCAAAACTTTTATTTGATATTTTAGTTAAATCCACCTAGTTTAAGCACAAACCAACATGTTTCAAGCAAAATAGCCCCTAATCATAGCATGCTGTACTGCACGTCAACACGAAAAAATGCATAAGGACCAATGACATTGTGTTACCAGAAAGTCATGTGAATTATCTTAATAACATGCATCCGCATCCTTAACTTACACAGGTAATCCCCCCCTGTTTGAGTTGATTAACCCTTTCATACTGGTGCGTCATAATACTGATAAAAGAGTATGGAGCGGGCTCACATGCTGAACCCATTATATATACAGCAGCTAACAACTGGAATCAGCTGCTATCAGCTAGGGTCAGAGACAATTCCGATCCTGGCTATTTAACATTTTAGATGCAACGGGCATGTCATCTAAATGAATGTACATAGATCCTTCGCTCCCTTCTTCATGACGAGCTAAAGGGTGCTGAGCGGTTGCCATGGCAACCATGAGGCCTAGTGAAGGCCTCCAGAGCTACCATGTTACTATTACATTGTGCCACAGGCAGAAAGGAATAAGAGAGCCATCTTTCTGCATTTTTCTGCAATATATGCATATTTCAGAACAGTGTGTAATAATTGTTGCCCTTAGTGGTCAAGTACCCTACGGGGATAACAAGTGCACTCGGCTATATTCAAAACTTCCATAGAAGTAAATTGGTAGGACAGTTGTAGGCCCAGCCCTCCCCATTCTCGTGCACAGTCAGCTTGCAGTTAACAGACAGCTGAC
Organism: Phyllomedusa bahiana; assembly: GCA_025379985.1. NCBI lineage: Eukaryota > Metazoa > Chordata > Amphibia > Anura > Hylidae > Phyllomedusa > Phyllomedusa bahiana. Next base: position 59,397 of record JAODAL010016798.1, read on the forward strand.
CTATGCAGTAGGCTTTGCTTCATGGGGACTCCCCTTTCAAAGTCCAGTCTATTAAACCATTGTAACGGCCGGGTCAGTAGATCCACTGGACCACCGCAAGCGATGGTGAAAGCCACGCCAGGGAGCGGGGTCTAAGTAGGTCCCGGTTTTCACCAGAGCCCGCCGCAAAGCGGGATGGACTTGCTTCGGCGTGAGTCTACCAGGTCGCTACCCCTGACGTGACTTGCTTGCGGTGGCAGCCAAGGTGTAGTGTGTTACAGAATCGGGAGACGTAGACGTAATCGGGACAGGCGGCAAGGTCAGGGCAGGCGGCAAAGGTTCAGAGTCGAGAAACGTAGGCGGAGGTCAGGAACACGGCAGAGACAAGAACAACTATAATGCTTTCTCTAGGGCACGGAGGCAACAAAGATCCAGCAGGGAAGTGAAAGTGGATCCATAAACTATATAGGGTCAGCGCCCGGCAACTAACAATTACCGGCGCGCTGGCCCTTTAAATTCACATGAACGAGCGTGCTAGTGGGCGCCCATGTGCATTCCGGCCGGCAGGGGGAGAGAGCAGGACAGGAGTGCGGTCAGGTAAGTGGATGGGGCAGGTTCGCCCGCGGCCAATAGCACGGCCAGCGGCGCCACCCATCCCCGCCGGGCGCCTGGAGAGAGGGACACAGGTGCGCCTGCGACCCGCGGACCAGGATGCAGTGCCACCCATTACAGGACCCCCCCTTAGACGTCCCCTCCTTTTTAGGCTGCAGGAACCTACGGATGAGATCATGATTCAAGACTTTGGAATCGGGCTTCCAGGATCATTCCTCGGGTTAGAAGCCCTTCCAATCCACGAGGAAGAAACGCTTCCCTCTGACAGTCTTCATGGCCAAAATGTCCTTTACTTCAAAGATGTCAGCAGAATCTGCTACCGGGGGAGGCGATACATTCTTCTGAGAGAACTGGTTCAGGACCAGAGGCTTAAGGAGGGAGATATGGAAAGAGTTTTGAATCCGGAGCGATGGAGGTAAGCAGAGTTTGTACGTCACAGGGTTAAGCTGCCGGAGCACCTTGAAGGGTCCCAGGGAATCTTCAGGCGTACGTACTTCGAGGAAAGCCAAACCTTGTCCCCTGGGAGGAATGTCGGGGCAGGTCTTCTCCTTTTGTCTGCCTGAGACTTCATACGAGCTGAGGCCCGAAGTAGGGAACGTCGAGTCTCTTGCCAGATGGCCTTGATATCCCGAACTTGGTCATCGACAGCGGGCACCTCTGAATCTGTGGGCAGGGAAAGCGGGGGCGTCAGTGGCGGCCATAGACCACAAAAAATGGAGAGACGCCGGCTGCATCCGAGTCACGATGGTTGTAAGAGAACTCGGCCCAGGGGAGCAGCTCGGCCCAGTTGTCCTGACGTCCGAATACAAAATGAGGCAAGTATTCTCCCAGAATCTGGTTAACTCTCTCCACCTGTCCATTGGACTGAGGGTGGTACGGTGGTAGGCCGATGAAAAGTCTAAGTTGACTTGCAAACGGGAACACAGCACACGCCAAAATTGGGATACGAATTGAACTCCCTGATCGGAGACGATGTGTGAAGTTAACCTATGTAGACGGAAAATATGCCGGAAGAAGTGACCGACCAATTGTGGAGCAGACGGCAGCCTGGGAAGAGGCACAAAGTGGGACATCTTTGAGAACCGGTCCGTAACCACCCAGACGACAGAATTTCCTGAAGTAACTGGTAGATCCCTGATGAAATCCATGGCTATGTGTGTCCAAGGAGTTTCTGGAACAGGCAGCGGCAGTAAGAGACCTGCGGGCCTGTAGTGTGGGACTTTGTTACGAGCACACGTGACACAGGAGAGAGTGAAGTCCTTGACGTCTTGCACCAGAGTCGGGCACCAGTAGTGCCGAGAGATCAGAGCATAGGACTTCGGGGTGACCAGCCAACATCTAGCTATGCCCCCACTCCAGTACCTTTTTCCTGTGTGGCGGCAGCACATAAGTCTTGCCCGTAGGAACGTTTTGGAGATCTACAGGAGCCACGTGAACCAACCATTCAGGAGAAATAATGTGCTGTGACACAGGTTCTTCACCAACAACATCAGAGGCACGGGAGAGGGCGTCAGCCTTGACATTTTTCTCAGCAGGCCGAAAGTGAATGCGAAAGTCAAAGCGTCTGAAGATACAGGACATTCTTGTGATCTGTAAAGATGTCAATTGGGTGACGAGCCCCCTCCAGCAGATTCCTCCAAGGCTAACTTGATGGCCAAGAGCTCCCGATTCCCTATGGCATAATTCTGCTCTGCCTGCGAAAAGGTTCTGGAGAAAAACCTGCATGTGAGAGTCTTGCCTTTGGGGCTTTTCTGTGTGAGGACTGCTCCTGCCCCCACGGAAGAGGCATCCACCTCCAAGGAGAAAGTCTTCTCGGGATCTGGCCGGACCAAGACAGGTGCCGAGGAGAAGGCAGTCTTTAGTTTGGTGAATGCCTTTTCAGCCTCTGGAGGCCAACATCTTGGGTTCACGTTCTTCCTGGTGAGGTCCACAATGGGAGCCACCAGGGTGGAGAAGTGAGGAATGAATTGTCGATAATAATTGGCGAACCCCAGGAAGCGCTGTATCGCCCAAAGGCTGACAGGACGGGGCCATTGCAGAACCGCAGAGAGTTTAGTCGGATCCATCTGCAGACCCTTAGCAGAGACTATATATCCGAGGAAAGGTAAGCTGGTCTGATGGAATAAACATTCCTTCAGTTTGGCATACAGACGGTTGTTGCGCAGACCACCGCAAGCGATGGTGAAAGCCACGCCAGGGAGCGGAATCTAAGTAGGTCCCGGTTTTAACCAGAGCCAGCCACAAAGCAGGATGAACGTGCTGCGGCGGAAGTATACCATGTCGCTACCCCTGAAGTGATTTGCTTGCAGTGGCAGCCGATATGTAGTGTGGTACAGAATCGTGAGGCGTAGACGTAGTCGGGACAGACGGCAAGTTCACGGCAGGCGGAAAAGGTTCAGAGTCGCTGTTATTCTGGATCGCTGTTACTAGTGGGGTACCACAAGGGTCAGTATTGGGCCTAATCCTCTTTAACATTTTCATTAATGATCTTACACAGGGAATACACAGTAGAATATCGATCTTTGCAGACGATACTAAGCTCTGTAAAGTAATCAACCACAATAGAGGATAATATGTTATTACAAAGGGATCTGGATAAGTTGGAGGCCTGGGCAGGGAAATGGCAGATGAGGTTTAACACTGATAAATGCAAGGTTATGCACATGGGGAAGAGAAATCCATTACATGATTACATGTTAAATGGAAAAACACTGGGTAAAAGTGACATGGAGAAGGACTTGGGAATCCTGGTGGACAGTAAACTTAATTGTAGCAGCCAGTGTCAGGCAGCAGCAGCCAAAGCAAATAGGATCATGGGGTGCATTAAAAGGGGCATAGATGCACATGATGAGAACATTATTCTCCCATTATACAAGTCACTGGTTAGACCACACATGGAATATTGTGTACAGTTTTGGGCACCAGTGCACAGGAAAGACATTGTAGAGCTTGAACAGGTACAAAGGCGGGCAACAAAAATAATAAAAGGACTGCGTGGACTACAGTACACAGAAAGATTGGCAAGATTAGGGTTATTTAGTTTAGAGAAAGAAGGCTTCGGGGGGACATAATAAATATGTTTAAATACATCAAAGGTCAATATAGAGATCTCTCCCAAGATTTATTTATACACAGGGCTGTATCTAGAACAAGGGGGCATCCTTTACGTCTTGAGGAACGAAAGTTTCTACATAAACATAGAAAGGGATTCTTTACTGTAAGAGCAGTGAGACTATGGAATTCTCTGCCAGAGGGACTGGTCATGGTGAATTCAATAACCGAGTTCAAAAAGGGTTTGGATGCATTTCTGGAGCGAATAATATAACAAGTTATAGTGATAGGATTCAGGAGAGGGGTCATTGATCCAGGGATTTTTTCTGATTGCCAGATTGGAGTCAGGAAGGATTTTTCCCTAAAATGAGGACAATTGGCTTCTACCTCATTGGGGGTTTTTGCCTTCCTCTGGATCAACACCTTAGCACAACAGGCTGAACTAGATGGACGACTTGTCTTTTTTTAGCCTTACAAACTATGAAACTATGAAACTATGAGAAACATAGGCGGAGGTCAGGACCACGGCAGAGACAGAACAACGATAACGCTTTATCTAGGGCACGGAGGCAACAAAGGTCCAGCAGGGAAGTGACGTGGATCCATAAACTATATAGGGTCAGCGCCCGGCAATTAACCAATTAACAGCATGCTGGCCCTTTAAATTTACATGAACGAGGGGGTGCGCATGCGCATTCCGGCCGGCAGGGGGAGAGAGCAGGTCAGGAGCATTGTCAGGTAAGTGGATGGGGCGGGTGCGCCCGCAGCTGGTAGCACGGCCAGCGGCGCCACCCGTCCCCGCCTGGCGCCCGGAGAGAGAGACACGGGTTCGCCAGCGACCCGCGGACTGGGTTGTGGTGCCACCCATTACAACCATGACATCATTTATCCCATGCGATGAACACTGTAGAAGAAAAAACAACCTTCTATTCCAGGTAATGTACAATGAGAGCAGTCAGCTGTTCCTTAACAACAGAGGAAGGTCATGTTAAATATTAGAGATCCATGCTGTGACTTTCTAAAGACACAAAGTAGCTTTCCGACCCATCACAATTTTGCCAATTACCCTTTTGATGGAATGAGCCCCACCAATATGCCAATACTATCAGCCCACTCTTCCTGCTCTCTATTAAAAACTTAAGATGATATTGAGGTAAATTGTAGAGAATCAGGTCATTTTTCCTTAGCCAGAGCCCATGGTCCTCTTCAGTTATGCTAGTGAACAAGAATAAAGAAGTCAAAGCGTGAGAAAAAGAGGGACCACCTGGCTTGGCGAGGGTTTAGACGCTGGGCCGTCTGAAGATACAGGATCATAGCATCATAAGATGCTACCTTTATGTGTTGATTAGAAACACCTGAACACCTGTACAATAAGAGATATTTATCCTCTTACCCGTATAGAGGAGTTCCTGGCCATGTTAGGACAGGTCCAGTATTATTCTATTCTGGATCCAGCCAGTGGATACAGGCAGATACCGAAGATCTAGAAAAAACAGCCTTTATTACCTCAATGGCAGATGGAGTTATGACTTGGAGACCTGAATCATGAGTGTCTCCTTTTATATCTGGTTTATAGGCTCATCTATACTGCCACTGTACGAGAACAACTTGACAAGCTAGACCATTCTGGGCCATTTACAATCACATGGGCTAAAGTTAAAAACCCACAAATGCCATTTATTCTGAAATTCTGAGATATATGCTATTGGAAGGAAGAGTACAGCCAATATATTCTAAAATGAAGGCCATACAGACATGGTCCAAATCAAGAACCATAAATAATCTTTGGACCTTTCATGGGTTGGTGGGCTACTACCAGCAGTTCATCGGGTACTTTGCTAAAGTGTCTGAACCCCTGCATTAATTGTTACAAAGCATGGCCCCAGAAGAAGCCAAGCAACAGATCATGTGGATATATGGTGGAAGTGTTTCAAACTCTAAAAGATCTACTGACTGTTACACTCATCTGAGTCTATGTGGGTGCAGTCCTCACTCAAATCCAAGACAGGAAAGAGAGCCAGCCACATATTGAGTAAGTTCTTTTAAATTTACACTGATCACTGATAATAACCTAATGGTCCATCTGGAGACAGCCAAGCTAGGAGCTCTGGAACAATAATGGATGACCAGGCTTAGCAAATTGCACTTTCAGACCCAATATTGTCTGGGGAAAGATAATGAAAATGCCAACGCTGTCTCTCAATGTCTGGTTGATCTACTGCAAGGATAATCCTCGGCTTAGTAATGCAGGGGTGCAAAAAGAGCCTGGAGTGAACATATCTGAAAAACTGATTCAATAGCAGATTTCTAGCAACTACTTCAGAACATAAAGATCAAAAGAAAAAATGTATTGTCATCCTTTTGAAAAACAAGCATCAGAGCGCAATAATAATTGTACAAATGCCATCACTATGGATCTCTGGATGGACAATACATTTTGAACATTTTATCTAGTTTGAAGCATTTGTTTGAGATCTTATCTAAACATTGTTGCAGACCAAGTACACCCCTACATGGCAACGGTATTCTCTTATGTCTGAAGTCTTATTTAACAGCATAATGTGCCCTGCCACAGTACAGGAATTGTTTAGGAATGGTTCAAGGAACAGGACTTAAAGTTCAAGGTATTCACTTGGTCTCCATATTCTCCATACCTCAATTTGGTGCTGTGCTGATAAAATAAGTTTTAGAGGACTCAAGCGAATTGCTGCTAATGTCTTAGTGTCAGGTACCACAGAACACCTTCAGACTTCTTGTAGAAAGCATATCTCTCTGTCTTGATCCACATCAATTTGAAAATGTGTAATTTGATGACAAAATCATGACCATAGGTTTTCAATTATTATCTCCACTTTGGACCAGCACAACTTGTTAGTTTTCCTCTGCTAAGAACTAAAGTAATCAGCGACTTCACAACGCAGTAAGTTATATGTCCCCCAGTAAGTTATATGTCTCTCAGTAGGTGAATATATAGTTTATATGGCCCCCAGTAGTTAGGTATATAGGTTATATGTCCCCCAGTAGTTATATAGGCAGGTTATACGTCCCCCAGCGGGTATATAGGCAGGTTATAGGTCCCCCAGTAGATATATATGCAGGTTATAGGTCCCTCAGCAGGTATTTAGACAGGTTATATGTTCCCCAGTAGGTATATAGGAATGTTAAATGTCCCCTAGTAAGTATATAGTCAGGTTATAGGTCCCCCAGCTGGTATATAGGCAGCTTATAGGTTCCTCAGCTGGTATAAAGGCAGCTTATAGGTCCCCAGCAGGTATATAGATAGATTATATGTCCCCCATTAAGTATATAGGCAGGGTATAGGTCCCCCAGTACGTATGTAGGCATTTTATAGGTCCCCAAGTTGGTAAATAGTTAGGTTAAAGTTACCCCATCTGGTGCATAGGCTGATTTTATGTCCCCCAGTAGGTACATAGGTAGGTTAAAGGTCACCCAGCAAATGGCGGTGGCATCAGGGACTATTCCTTAGTAAGATGTAGGACAGCGGATTCTCTAAAGAGGACAACCCTTTAATCATAAGCTGTACATTGAAAAAAGACATTTATCTGCAGACCATTGCTAGAAGCATCTAAATTTAGTAAGATTGTTTAAATGATGTCTGTGGTGATTATATACATATACAAGATTAACAGAACATTATTCTTGTTGTCAAGTTTATACATCATGTAAGCCACCTCTATGTTGAAACAGGCTCCAGCAATCCTTTACTTATTATTACTTAAGAGGGTTTTATCATGATATACATTTATTAACAGCATAGGTAATAGTCTAATCACTGAGAGTCCCACCAATGGGACCCCCAGAGACCAGTAAATGGGTGCTTCCAAGTCCCCTGTTCTTCATAAAGCGAGGAAGTGTGAATGGAGCAGTGGTTCAACATGTGCACTGTTGTTCTAATCCAAGTCTATGAGACTGACAAAGATAGCTGACCAGAGTGCTCCTGTTTTAGAGATCAGCAGGGATCCCATGTATGTTGTGAAACAAACCCTTTTAAGATATTCTTAATACAGGTTAAATATGAGGTATTAGTTGGTATAAGGGCCCCAATATGCAAGCTCGCAAGCCCTGGCAAGGCTCCTTATGTCTTGTGAGTCCCTACGCTAACAATTTACAGAAAAAAAACATACAAAACATGGGACATTACTTACTCAAAAACACCACAATTTTTTGGGCCATGTTCACAGCTTGATTGCTGGACTAAACTGAACCCAGAAGCTGGCAACTCTGGCCATTATGCTAACTGGGAACAATTGACAGATGCAGCTAATTGCAGAGCAAAACGTCACATACCCCACTGCTAGGGGAACAATTAGATGATAAAAAAGTGCACCCCAACTTAACACCTGTTAACACCAACATGCAGAAAAGCCACAGTATAATGCATGGGGAGATTGCACTAATGCAAAAATACCAATAAAACAACCACTTACATACCCTCAATGCATGAGGGGGGGGTGGTTGCTGGTAATTCTTAATACAGGACCCTTTTCTGTCCTCAAAAATACTAATAATACATTTAAGTTTGTACAGAATGCCCGGGGTTGCAAAGTTTATTTAATTTTAATCATTTTTGTATTACAATTCAAATAAACCCAGCACTCCATTAATTTAAAATTGTGCAACGGTTAGATAGTAGATTTTTTCATTAAGGTTGGAAAAAAGACAACGGGGTCCACAAGCCCCAACCCTATAACCCTACAGTGCTGAAGACAAAAGCCCCATGAGGCGAATGCCAATTGTCCCACACAAGAGGAAAAATGTGTTCCCAACTTCAAATATGGCAATCAGAAAAATCCCTGGATCAATGTACTATTTCCAGAACTTATTAATCATAGCTTGATATTAAATTTTTCAAGAAAGCATCTAAACCTTCCTGAATTTGGTCAAGACCCCCTCACAAACTCTTGTGGCAGAGAGTTCCACAGTCTCACCACTCTTACAGTAAAGAATCCCCATTTGTCATGATGGTACAACCTTCCTTCCTCTAAATGTAGAGGATACCTCTTTGTCTCTTTGTCGTTGTTGCAGGCCTAGGTATAAAAAGATCATGCAAGAGATCTGTTTACTGTCCTGTCACATATTTGTGCATGGTAAGCGTCCTTTCTTCCAAGCTGAATAACCCCAAGAGTGTTAAAGAGTCTCTTTATTATAACATCCAAAAGAGCTCTAAAGTTTTCATATGGCACTTAGTGGACTGAGAGTGATGTTTCAGTCAACCTGCTTTTCAATGTGTCAGAGGAGTCCCTGGGCAGTTTTTTGGTAATACATAGTTTGTGTTGTGCAGTCACAGCTATGTTTGTTTATTTCAACAAAATTGGAGTGCTGTTGATTTAAATTGCATGTACTCAAAAAATAATGACGTTACTTCCCCATAATGGAAACTGCTTGCACAAGCAATTCTCGCTGCTCCCAAAAATCAAGATGATAAAAAAAGTCATTGGCAAATTCAATTTCTAATGAGAAAACCATTCCTATGTAAAGCTAAGTAAAATACTTAGCATAGAAGTCTTGATTAATATTACTGCTTAAAGCACTCAAACCTTGCTCTCAGCAAGCAAAATTTAGTATTATCCATATCTAAGCTGTTCTGAAGATAAGCTAAATATATTGCTATCACACATCACAAATATGCTGGTTTAAGGGAATTGAATATTTATTATAACTATAGTTTATGAAAATTAAGATGTGTATATGTGTGGTTATTGCAGTGACTGTTACAATTAAGAGGGGATTTGGATGCTGAACTTCACAGAGTACAAGATCTTTGTATGTCTCTGGCACTGAAATGTTGTTGACATTTTATAATAAAAGTCTGAGCTGAAATCCTTTCACACATAGGTTAATTTTTTGTATCTAGCAGATGCCTGTAGTGCATGAAGAAATGAAAACTACAGTGGGTAATATAAAAATCTGGAAAAATCTCAAAGTTTAGTATTTCTAATGCCACTGGTGTCAAGCTCCATGCCATGGAACAGGGACTGCGGGCATGTCCATGTCCCTGTTGTGGTCTGGTCTCCGTTCATGTCGCCGTCACTGCTGTTGACCGCGGACGTGTCCGTGTGGCTGTTTGTGTCCCTGGTCTCTGTACTTGTTGCTGTGTCCCTTGTTACTGCTTCTAGTCACCTGTCCTCGCTCTTGCTCTGGTCCGAGTTCCTGTCTCTGTCCTCTGTCGGCACATGCCCCGTGTATGCGTGCTCATCTGGATTTAAAGTGATAGTGCCTTAATTACCTGACCTATGACCTACATCCTCCTGTGATTTAAGGAACTACCTGTCTCTGCTCTAGTGTCAGTTTGTTAATGTCCATCTGAGCTCCTGACCTTCTGGCTGCTGTTTACTGCTGTTCTTGTAAACTGTTTTTGCTGTAGCTGCTTCTTTGCCTGTTCAGTTTACCTTGCCTAGGACCCAGCTTCCAAACTATGTTTAACCCCGTTGTGTCCGGGTTGCTGTTTCTGCTACCTATGTTTATGTTTCCTACATTTCTGATGTTACCTGCCATTATGCCAATCTGATACCTGCATTGAACTTAGCTTCCAGTGTATGTTTAACCCTGCTGTTTCATGTTGTATAATATGCCGCCGTTTTTAGTTTTCTTGGCGTTTTCCCATACAATACAACTGTATGGGCGACGTCGAACAAACGAGAAACGACCGCGTGTTTTTGCACAAAACGTGACTAAAAACGCGGTCCTGCATCAGGAAAAAAAAACTATTTTTTGTCCGATGCAGTGTAGACATAGCCAAGGACTATGACCTCTTCAAGGCTGAGATAATGGCCCAGCTGGGAGTCACCTTAGCAGTGCGGGCTAACAGAGTCCATGACTGTCGATGTGAAAAACGTAAGCCTCCACACTCTCAGCTGTTTGACCTGCTACACCTGGTACGCAAGTGGTTACAGCCTGAAACGCTGAGTCTGTCAGCAATTATCGACATTCTTGTTATGGACCATTATGTCGGTGGGCTGCCTTGAGAGAGTCAACACTAGGTCACCCAGGGAAATCCCAAAACTCTAGATCAGCTGGTGGAGCGGTTTACCGCTACCGAGGCTTATTTTGGACCTGAAAGCAGACCACAGCAGTACGTGAGGCACTATGGAGATCATATCCTGAGGTGCAGCACCAAAGCCCACTGCTCAGCTATTCCAGAGAACCATATGGGGTGACACGCCCAGCAGAGAGAGGTTAGCAGACACAGGAAAGGTAACCTAGTCCTTCAAAGCCCCACTTGGCAGTAGAGCCGTGGTGCGTTGTTGGGGATGTTAACAACTGGGTAATGTTGCAGCTCGCTGTCCCCAGAAAGAGTAGCCAATGGAGTGTGAGACTGTTCGTTGCCTCTCCTTGCTCGCCTGCCATGTCTGCAGTGCTACACCTCTGCAGGATCCAGGCCCCATAGGAGTAAAAAACTCCAAGTGAACGGGGTCAGGATGGGAGCGCTGTTAGACTCTGGCAGCTTGGTCGCCCTCCTACGAGCTACTGTTCCCCATGTCCTGGTGACCCCTGAAAAGCGGGTGGGAGTTGTTTGTAATCATGGGGACGCCAAGCACTACCCACTTGCATGGTTGGCCATAGAGACTGGCTGTTGGACTCTGGACCATGAGGTGGGGGTGGTAAGGAACTCAATACATCCCTTGGTGATAGGACGGGACTTTCCACTGTTTTAGGAACTTTGGGCAAGATCCCCAATGGTCTCTACAAAGGACTTACAACCCCAGTATCTCAGTCCCATTCCCTTAGCGGAGGATGCGGTAAGGGTGACCATTGATCACGTGCCCTTAGCGGTGCTGGTGGGAGAGGAGGAGGAGCTGTCTATTTCTGAGCCAAACATTCCAGATCTAGAGGTTTCACAGGAGACCTTTGGAATGGCTCAGTTGTGAGACCCCACCTTAAAGCATGCATGGAAGGTTCCACAAGAGTCAGAAGCTGACAAAGGGTACCTGCATTTTTCTGTGTATTATAACTTTTTATATCATGTCAATAAGGTGTGGGAGGAAATTGTGGAACAGTTGTTGGTACCAGCAGCCTAAAAAAGGATGGTGCTTGATTTGGCACTTGGGAGCACATAAAACGCAGGAACGAGTCCTACAAAGTTTTTATTGGCCAGGCTGCTATCAGGAGATCCTAATTTTTTGTAAGTCTTGCCCCACTTGTCAATAAATCGCTCCAGTATCCCCTTTTAAGAGCCCGTTAGTTCCTCTACCGGTAATCAAAGTACTGTTTGACAGAATAGCTATGGATTTGGTAGGTTTAGTAAAGGATTAGATAAGTCTGCCTGGGGACACCAATATATCCTGGTCATACTTGACTATGCCACTAGGTACCGTGCAGCCATTCCCCTGCGCAATACCTCCTCAAAGTGCATTGTCAGGGAGCTGTTTCATATATTTTCTAGAACAGGTCTTCCAAAGGAGATACTAACAGAACAGGGTACGCCTTTCATGTCCAAGGTAATGCGGGATTTGTGTTAACTGATAAATATTAAACAACTCTTGTGTCCCTGCTTGATGCTCCTTTGTATGTTTTTGCCATATAAATAAAAACCCAATTATTTTCTGCATTCAAAACCCGCTTGTGCCTACTACGATAATATATAAATAATATTATAAATTATTATATATATATATATATTATATATATATATATATTATTATATATAAAAAAAAATAAATAAGACTTTTATAGATATGCATAGAAGTATATATACTATATATATTTATATATTTTTTTTTATATTATTAACTTTAATTTTATATTTACCTTGATCATGATTTAGTACCACTGTTTATGGTTCTATTTGTCCATCATGTTTTTTGACTTTTTAATATATTTTTAATATGTATTACGCTAATAAAAATGAAATATAAAAGATTTTTTACTGTGACTCAGGTTGATATTTTTTGGGTCTTGCATCCAAGAACTTTGTAGGTTATATATTTCTGGGACTCTGTCTACTTGTCTATGGCTAGACCTTCTGTGACCCGTTTCTTCTGTCTGTACCTGTTGACCTCTATCCTGAACTTTGGCTGTCACCGTGAGTAGTCACATCATGGGTAGCAACCTGGGGTTTCCCCACAGTGAAGTCCATTTGGCCTTGCAGCGGGCTAGAAGACCGGGGGCCCCTTAGACTCCACTCCCTGGTGTGGCCTGCATCTATATCAACATCATTGCTCGTGGTAGCACAGAGGATCCACATACCTGATGTACTGACCGCTGTGTCAGTACAAGCTGACGTGCTCTACTGTAACAATATCGACTGACACTATTATCTGTGACAACTATAAAGACAATGCATTGTTTAATAAACGGCTAACCCCTCTGCTGACTGCTATTATTAAAATATGCACAAAAGTAAGAATTTAAATCCAAAATAATAGTTACTTTTTAAATGTAAGTTAACATTTTTTTTCTAATTCTAAATGCAAATACAAAAATAATAGACAACAACAAATAAAATATGTGTGATTTTATATAAAGAATAATAGTTCCTTTTCAAAAGAAAGGTAACAATTTTTGCATAATACAAAATACAGGTACAAACATTACAGCCTGAAATTACAGCTTGTATTTTGCTTTTTCATCCTTAAAGGGGTTGTCTCGCTACAATGATTGGGTTTTAATTAAAAGATCTTGAAAAAACAAGCAGCTTTGCAATATATGTTCATTACAAATGTCCTACTGATTTTGAGTTAGCCCGTTAGATTACTACATCAGCTTATCAATTTTCTATAGTAGCTTACCTGTTGATCCTTATCTTACTGGCTGTCAGGTCTGAATGACTCATCACCTTTGAAGACAGGTCAGAGCAGAGAGCCCCTCCTGCACAGAATGCTTCTGTAGTGGAAGGAGGGGGGAGGAGGACTCTGGAGTCTGTGTCCGTGCTGCCGGGTTTTAACCCTGTGTGTCCCTGCTTCCTCCTGCTCTCTACACAGATAGATGTTGATAGCAGTGACCCTGTCTGTTTACTTAATTCATGATATGTTTTGGAACTGGGGACTATATTTAATTTACATACAGATCAGGCATGTGAATACTTTATGCTCTCCTGTATTAGTGAGACATCCTGAGTATTAGTAACACTTCCCTTGTTGTTGTTGGAGTTGGGAGATTGAAAAGCTAAGCAGGGGATATAGGAACACATGCATCCTCTCTGCTCTGTTATTACCCACACCACTTCACATTCCTCTCTACACCTCTTAGATCAGCCCTCTCCTGTAACACCCCCTAGGCAGGCACACACAGGGTGAAACTCTGGCAGCAAAACCCCACCCCCCCTTGGGCTGTACGGAGCGGGCCTGTGTGTGATGGGAGGAGGGAAGGGGGGAGCGAAGAGACAGACCAAGAAGCACGCCCCTCAGTTCAACTACCAGGCTCACTGACAGGCTGAAAGCTCGTAATGAGACAACTCCTTTAAGTTTAACAAGCAAAGCAATGCAAAATCAAAAGTAAAAACAGAAAATTAACTATGTGAGAAACTGTTTAAAATGGATTTTCTGGGACTATAATATTGATGGCTTATTCTTAAAATAGGACATCAGTATCTGATCAATGGACCTCCAACTCCAGGCACTCCAATAGATCAACTGATTGGAGGTAGATAGTTAAGGTATGTATTCAATATCATAGCCCCTATTAATATATTTTATGCTGAAATAAGAGCATTTGAAATCTTAGACTCTATGCCCAATTAAAATATTGTTGTCCACCAAAATAATGGCATTTAAATAAAATAGTAAGACCCCGTCCCTTTTGTTCTTATAAAGAAACCATCTGTGCATTGCAAATGGTAATCAGAACCCTCTCAGTCCTGAGTTTAGCAGGGAGGGCTTCGTCAACATCATTTAATTATCATCATTTAATTTAATTATACCTTACCTTCTCATCTATCTAACAGAAATTGTTAATGGCACTGGACCTTCTACCTGTACTTATATATTTGCTGTAAAGATTTTAATATATCTGTCTGTATTAAAATTGTAACTCCCCGCATAATCTGAATATTACCAATGTTTCCTCTCCGTCAGGGGCGTAACTAGAGACGCCAGGGCCCCAAAGCACACTTTTGGATGGGACCCCCCTCCCCCCTCCCTGACCACGACCGTCCCAAACATCTGTTAGATGAGTAGATAATAAAAAGGGAAAATACCTCCCCAAAACATCTCACCATCAACTGCTACCAAACAAACCCCACTATACAAGACCGCATTACCAATAAGCTATTACAAAGGGACCTGATTATACCCCCAAAACACGACCACAAATTACCACCAAATGTGACTGAAAAAAACCCCCCAATATTACTGACAGTACCAAAGCCAATATGTCTAATAAAATAAATAAAAATTTTGTGACCAAATGGGGTATATACCAGGTCACAGGCTCTGCGACTGTGTATTCCCTCCAAACAGTGACCAAAAGGGTAGACACCATGTACACGGGCTCTGCAACTGAAAATAACCCTCCATACAGTAAACCCTTAAAAGGGTGACCCCAGTGACACAGCTCTGCATCTGTTTTCCCTCCATACAGTACCATATGTGTAGACACCATGAACACACCCTTCAACGTAATTACCCCCTTTTCTGACAATATTGGAAACACCATGTAACAGGCTCTCAGACTGAAATTTCCTCCATACAGTGACTTTTAAAGTGGTGATACATTTGTAAAACGGGCCTTTGCAACGTAATTACCTCCATACAGTGAATTTAGGGAGAACCACCGTAAATATAAGTGATTACAGTGCAGTTACATCTTGTGACCACAGGTGACGTTTCTCGCCCCGTCTTGCTTTCTTTTTTGTTCTGCATCCGGTCCGGGCCCCTCATGATGACATCTCCCGCCCACTTGTCCCTGCAGATTTAGACAAAAAATATCTTAGAAATCCTGACTTTTCCCCGCACCTGCCCCCTGGCTAATGGGGTCCATTTAGGCACAGGGTTTTGATAGGATATATGGGGGCCCCAAAAGGCAAGGTTTAGGGGCCCTAAGTGGGCCCCTATAGGCAGGGAGGGGTTTAAGGGAGCTTAAGGGGGCCATACAAGAACAGAGTTTTGGGGCTATAGGGGGCCATATAGTAGGGTTTTGGTAGCTAAAGGGCCCCATAAAGTAACAGGGAGGCTTGTGGGGTATACAGGCGGCTTGTGGGGGTAACGGCAGGCTTTTGGGGGGGGATACGGCAGGCATGTGGGGTATATGGCGGCATGTGGGGGTTAACGGGGCAATGGGGGTTACGGCAGGCTATGGGGGGTACAGGGAGGCAAAATGGGGGTGTATAGGCAGGCAAAGGGGCTGATAGGCGGCAATAGGGGGCTGTAAAGGCATATGGGGGCTGTATAGGCAGGCAGGGGGGAATAAAGGGGGGGCGTTAAGGCAGGCAGGCATTTATAGAGGGGGCTGAAGGGGTTTAGGCAGGCTTGGGGGGAGGTAAAAAAAGAAATCCCTTACTTACCTCGGGCCACGTCCCCCGTTGGCCGCTCCTCCGCTCCTGCTTTCCCTGAGCCCGCGCCGGCGGGCGCGGGGGATGTGCTCACGCCCGCCCCCATTGACCACAGAGCCCGGCAAAGGGGGAAATAGTAGAGCGGGGTGATCGGCGCCCGTTTCTTCTACCTCTTGGGTAGCGTTGCCTACTGAAACGCTGGGCTGGAGGGCACGGGGTTCAGAGGGAGTATGTGCCGGGCCCCGCAGCTCACGCCCGCCGCTGTGAACTGTTATGTCACTGTCGGCGGGCACAGGTGCGGCATTACGGGGTAGCGGAGCTCGGTGGGGTACAGCATGCCCCAGGGCCCCCCTAAGCGCAGGGGCCCCGTGCAACTGCACCCCGGTAGTTACGCCCTCTGCTCTCTGTATTTTTCATAAAAATATGTTATTTTTTAATGGTCAATTTACTGTATACGATGTCCCCTACTTCATAATTTGTCATTTTACAAACAAAAAAAAAGTCAATGCAAATCTTTCATTATACATTATGGATGAGTCCTGGCGCTGACAGGCAATTTCTAAATAGCTTTAATGCAGTGTAGAATGCACCAGAATGAATGAACCTGTTCTTCTGCAGTTCATGCATACAGGGACAGTCTAGTACCAATATGACAAGTCTGGCTCAGGCAGACCATCTTTAACCTGGTCTGGCTGTTCTAACTGTCCTGCGCCTAGATTTGGCGTCAAAGATACATAAATGTGTCTACTTCTATGAATGTGGTGCGACGCCTCCAGAACGCCCCTAATCTTTGGCACATTAAAAAGTGTCTTTGGCGCATTACGAGGGCACTTATCATGCCAAAGTTTGGAGTGCACCAGTTCATACATTCTTTTTGGATCAAAGTACACCAGAAAACTGGCGCATCCTATGTGTGTTACAGAAAGCATGACTAAATCTCAAAGCATGGGGCTAGATAGGGCAGCAGGTTGTGCACTGCTGTAGTAGACTACTTCAGTACACAGGAAGAAATAGAGTACACCACCCAGAGACCATTAACAGTTAATGGAGATGCATACAGAACTTTATATGTGTGTTACATTGTCCTACAGCTAAAAAGGTACAGAGATGAAAACAGTTGAATCAATTATTTTTGTGGAGTAAAAACAAATTGAGCTAAATTTTGAAAATTGACCAAATTTTCGGATCCGAAGGGGGTTTTAATTACTATGCATTTTCTTTCAGGTAAGAAAAAAAAAACATGTCATCTTTATTGATTAAATACGTCTATTAAGGCAGCTTTTTTTTTAAAGAGCCTTTAGATTCAACCATTTTAGGGGTGCCCAAAACAAAAAATCCCGGACAAACCTAAAACTTTTGTATTACCTACTTTAAAATGCTCCCTGTCAAATACAGTTTTAGGATTTGGGAATATTTTAGCTTTAATTTTAAAATAGCCATTCTAATTTAAAATACCCCTCATTCTTGCATTAACAAAGCAGATATTTTTTGCTACATCTGCAGAGAAGTCACTTTTGTGTCGCAAAGGCGAAACTTGACTACCATAATAAGGAAAGCATACAGCCTGTATATTGGCTGCAGAATAGGACATCAGGACAAGAGTTGGGCTCCACGCGTATGCTGTAATAAATGTGCATCACATCTTATCCAGTGGTTGCATGGGAAGAGGTAATCTATGCCTTTTGACATCCCAATGATCTGGAGAGAGCCAACTGATCACACTACCAATTGGTCTTTCTGCATGGTGCCCCGCATTAGTAAAGGAGCTTCTAGAAAGAAGAAGTGGACTTTACAGTATCCAAACATTACATCCTCATTACGCCCAGTACCACATACAGAAGAACCGCCGATTCCAAAAGCAACAGAAATATTTTCAGTAGTGTCAAGTGAGGAAGAAGAGGGCGCTTGGTGTTATAAAGCATCTTCCTCTCATGTGCAATTTCTGTAACTGTTTATAATTCACAATAGTGTTTAGACGTGTCTTAGTTGTTTGAATAGTTGCTAAGATTTTTCTAAATAAATATCATAACACTGGCATAACAAAATATTCTGCATATTTATATTTGCAAAAATAATAATGTTTCAAGGTACTGAAACTTTTATGCAATAATTATATATATTATAGCAGTAAAATGAAAAATCTTTGATATTATAGAAACAAGTGGCAACTAAATATTTTCATTGCCAGATTTGAATTCAAGAGGTCAAAATCATTGATAGTGGCTCATTTCATTGAATTGAATTGAACCTGACTACGTTTAAAACTTTGTAGAACAGTAATTATCTACAGTGTTTATATAGGCCACTCACAATACAACACAGAACTGCTATTAAATCAATAACTCTCTAACCATAAGGTGGTGACTCTGCTGATGCTACTGTATCCCTGTCTACACAGCAATGCTAAAATGTGAGCTTCAGAAAACAGGGCATGTAAACTTAATGGGTGCACTCCTGTCACGTCGAGGGAGGTACAGTGAGCCCTGACTGGAACCCAGCCCACTGTCCCTGCCTACTTGACGTGCTGCCCTAGGCAGCAGACGCCATCTGGGCGACAGTCCCTGCGCTACTAAAGTGCTGGTACAGTCAGGAGGAAGAAAGGTCAGACAGTCCGGGTCAATAACAAATCGGGAACGCCAAAGCCACAAATCAGAACCAGAGGGATAAAAGTAAACAAGCCGGGGGTCAAAAGCCAAATGGGAGCGAGGCACAAAATCAGAAGACACGCCGGGGTCAGGAGAACAAGCCGAGGTCAGGTACACAGGTAAGCAAACACTAGAACAGGTAGCAAGGCAGCCAGGAGAATATCACAGGCGCTGCACTCAGCCTTCAGGGAGTTTAAATGGGATTCCCGGACACCACCCCAGCAGCCGATTGGAGCGGCCTCCGCGTTCTCCCATTGGCTGGTGCGACACGCCCCCTGTCCGGAGTGGCTGGGCCTCTGTCACTCACAGAGCTACCAGCAGACTGTCTATCAGGGTGGGGTCGCAATTCAGCTGCTGAAGAGTGTTGCTCCCTGCAGACCGCGCGCCGCCCAACCCTGACAACTCCACTGATTAGTGTGGAAACTGGAATATTTGACTGAAATATTATTTGATTAATTGATTTAGGATCTAGGATTATGAGGTCAGTTCATTTTCAGAGATGTCCAAATGTTTAATATATGCTTTCAAATAATGTTATTTCTTTTGCATCTATCCATTCTCTGTTGTGAATTCATAGCATTTGATTTTTAAAATGTATCCTCTTATTTTTAATTTATTGATACATTTATATGAATTAATTAAAATTATCTGTACAAGTTTAATTACAATTTTTATTCTTAAATCAAACTAAATCATGTTAATAAAAATAAAATTTGACATTGTAATAAAACGAATAAATGGAATTTTAGAGAAGCGCATTGGAAAACCAGTTGTATACGATGTGGCAGAATTCAATGTTGCAGAATATAGAGAAATAAACAACATTTAAAAATGAACTGGAAATAAGCCTAGTTTTTCTTCTGATTCTAATTATTCAGATTTTAAATAGAAATTTTTTCTTGGAAACTTATTCTGGAATTAGATACTATTTATACATGATATATTATTGTGTCGAAATATAAAACATATTAAAATATTTTATGGTTTTATTAATGTTCTTAGTAAAGTCTGTAACAAAATAGTTTGCGCAAAATCCATACAAATAATTATTACTATTATTGTGTATAAATTGCTAATTAGTTCTTCAAATTTATATAACAACATGCTTATTAATACTTTGTGGCAAATTTATCAACACTTTGGTGCTATGTAATTACTCATTCATTTTAACTACAGTTGAAACCAGAAGTTTACATACACTATATAAAAAGACACATATGCATGTTTTTCTCACTTTCTGACAGGAAATCACAATCAACCTTTCCTGTTTTAGGTCAATTAGGATTACAAAAATTATTCATAATAGCCAACTGCCAGAACAATGAGAGAGATAATTTTTTAAGGCATTTTTATTACTTTCTGCAAAGTCAAAAGTTTAAATATATTTTCTTAGTATTTGATAGCATTGTCCATTTGGAAGACCCATTTCTGCATTTCTGCTTCCTGGCTGATGTCTGAGATGGGCTTTC
>JAODAL010016799.1:0-79597 GCA_025379985.1 Phyllomedusa bahiana
CCACCACGTGTCGCGATCGGGGGTCAATCCCGGCCGGAGCTCACTCCGGCCGTGGGGGATGCGGCATGATGACAGCGGTAATATACCGCCGGTTCCATGCCGCGATCTTGCGCGCTCCGCCTGTGAGCGCGCAAGATCGCCTTGACGTACTCATACGGCAATTTGCGGGAACCCCTACCCGACATTGCCGTATGAGTATGACAAATGTCGGTAAGGGGTTAAAGGAAGTTTTCAAAATGTGACAAATTATGTGGAAATTGCTTATAGAGACGTGACCATAATAAATTTGGCACATCTTGTGCCTGGTCTAGTTTTAAAGGGGTTTTGCCACGATGTAATGTTGACATGGGATCCTCCAAAATGGGTATTTAATCACTTTTCTAAATATATGTGATTACAAAAAGTGAAGCCTCTGAGAGCTACAGCCTGACTTACATGCCCTTGGTTTCCTGACAGTTTACATTAGATACGACCAAGAGCTGACAGGAGCTGATCTGGCCACACTTGCGTGTTTGCACTCCTTATCTGATGGCAGGGAACATGAATGAGCTTTGAAGGAACTGGGGAGAAAAATCCTTTGTCTTTTGTATAGAGAATCCACTGGTTGTAATGTAATTATCTGAGTAAACATGCAGACGCTCCCTGGCACACTGCTCAGCCCCCCCCTCCCTCTCCTCCTGCAGCCGTTCATTTGTGAAGCAATGCAAGAAGGCTGCCTGCTGAGCTTATCTTCTCTCCTGAGCACAGAAGAGCGAGAAATAAAACGCATATAGCTTGTGCAGTTCTCCTCTGTGGATTAGCCAATGTTTGCTCAAATACAGATACTGAGTATCAGGAGCATGCATGGGAGGTGGAGTGATGACATCACAGAGGATGTACTTTTTAAACACAGAAACACAACGCCCCTTTTTTCAAGCCTCAATAGGGGAGTATCAGCCTGTTAGGTAAGGAACTCCCTTCTTGGCACAACCCCTTTAAGCTCTCTACATTGAGGACTGGTAATAAATCTGTTCTAAGAATTGCCTGACTAGCTCTTTAAAAGTTCTTATTATCCACTGCTGTGTCCGGTAACCAGTGAAGAGATCACATCGCTCACCTTCAATCAGATCCCCAGTTACTTTATGGTATGATATTAAAATTCTGGAAGACCTGTTTAAAGATGCAAGGTTGCATACGTTCTTGTGTGTAAAGCTTGTGTTCGGTATTAATTCGTTCCAGGATGACCATTGTATGTTGAGACAAAAATGGAGAACTGCTAATTGGGTCAGAAGCCCAAAAATGTCACCCAACATAATGCAAATTGATGATTAAAGAAAATGACGCAGATAACTAATCCAGATAAAGCAAGTCCATGCATGTGTCAGAAGCAGCTACTGGAAGCTGGAAATCACTTCTTTGGGTCATGTACTTTATACACAATGTACCAGAAAGAAAAAGAAATGGGGCCGTTACTTGGTGCCCAAATGAACTGCTCATTCTAGTACATGTAAAGTGCAGTAGAGGACATGTAGTACCGCACTGTACTATAGAGAGGCGCTACTAGACCGACAATCACTGCATGCACCTCACTAATACTGATGTTTTACATGTAAAATGTTCATGATGATTGGTTGAACCTCCCATCAATCACATGAGCTGCAGATCAGCAGTGTCTGGACATTGTATCGGGAGTCTGGTTACAAGATACAATGTCCCAGGGAGGACCATTGTATGGTGAAAATATTATATCCTAAGACTATTGTCACTTTTGGCAACAATGCATACATTCAGCACCTTTAGACTTGCTCTTAACCACCAGGTATAGAAAATTGTGCTGCAGTCAAAACATTGGGATAATAAGTCAAATGCAGTAGGGAACCATACACACAACCCTGGGGACTGTAGACTGACGTATGTCTCACACATACAACGTCATAGCACTGCTTCCTGAGGGAATCAAGAACTCCTGTATATTTAATAGATGCGTATTACAAAAGTACCCAAACAATTAAGATGTTTGAATTGCATCATTCATAAGCCAGACATGTGTAAAACATTTGACTATAGACTCTGAACTGCTTTCCTAAAATATATCCTAGATGGACTGATAGCTCAGACACAGGGACTGAAAATGTACATAAACATCAAGTTATACAGATGGTTCAAGGGGAAGCAGGATGTGTGAAAAATATTGATTGTTTCTTTCATCAGTATGTCTCTTAAAGGGGTTGTCTCACTACAAGGATGGCTTTTTATGTGAAATATCTTGCAATAACAAGTCACATTTTGTAAAATGTGTCCATTAACAGTATCCTACCTATTCCTAGATATTCCCTCTTGTATGGGCTGCATCAGCTCCTTATGTCGCTATAGCTACAGACCTGTTTGGTCTCTGCTGATAGGCTGTTAGCCCTGGTCGCTATAGCTACAGACCTGATGTCCTCAGAGGCTCATCACTGCTGTCCAGTAGAAGCTAGTAAACACTAAAAAATGAAACTGAGAAAACAGGACTGTGGTAGGGTGAATCAATGTAGCGAGACAACCCCTTTAAGTAATTTTAATACATGTCAGTTTAACCTGTACCAATTATGTGTTTGTTTTTTATTTGTACATAAACCATTATAGAAGGTTTTTTTATATTTCTTTTAATATTGTCAATAAGGTTTTAATTTACTTTTTTTAAGGACTTGAGATTCTTTCAGATTGATTACTACTATGATATGATGTATCATATATTGGGCCCAGCATCTGGCAGAGTGTACACGCTATACAAAGATCTGAGACATGGGGCCCTTGGTTGCCAGGACAAATCATCAGCACCTTGCAATGACATGGAGGTGACACCAGCGGGGACGATATGAGCATCTAAGAGGGCAAATGTCTTTGGGGGTCCCAAACTCCAATCCTCACGCCCCACCAACAGGCCATGTTTTCTGGCTTTCCTTAGCACTGCACAAGTGATTTAATTATGCTGCACAGGTGACTTCATTATTGTCAGTGCATTCTGTGGGAGATCCTGAAAACATGACCTGTTGGTGGGGCGTGAGCACAAATCTGTGTAGTCCAGCGATTTTAAAATGACATTGGATTTTGGATGCCATTTAAACATATGCTGTGTAGACATAAGAGCGGTTGCATTATCTGCTGAGTTTTCCTGAGGTGTATAAAAGGAACAAATAAAATGTTTCCATTGATCAAATACAGTTTTTGTTTGCATTTCTTTTGACCTAATAGTTTCAATCTTATCCATAACTAGATATTGCTTTATTAATTGTGTTACTTCTTCCATTGATATAAGTCGAGGTGACAGCCAATTATTGTGGAGGCTACGTTTGGCTGCCAATAACATGCTATGAAATATTGTGGCACCACGTTTTACTGGTGGCAGATCATGGAAAAGCAATTGATGGGGTTCAGCCATGATTTTCATCTGATTTATTCTTTACTAGTTGTACAATGTCACTCCAAAATGACTGTGTCTGCAGATATGATAATAGAATGTGTTTTAGAATTGTGTAGGATTGGAAAAATTTGGTGAAGGCTGTTAGTCGGTCAGGGCATAAAGGGTGAGGTCGAGTATTAAAGCCAAGAAGAGCATGATGTACTATTCAAAAAATAAGTGTACTTCCATTCTTTACTGATAATGGCTTCATGCAATTTACTCCAGCACATGAGGACTTTTTGGTGCATTACCACCCGTGGAAAATGCAAATCCCAATCAATAAATATTTTCTGTCCTACAACGTCAGTTAAAGGTTGCCTCATTCCTTCATACATTTGGGCTAAAATGAAATCTTTTAACACTTTCAGCTCTGAAAAACTTAAAGGTTACAACCTAGAATATGGCTATATAAATACACACACACATACACACACACATATATATATATATGTTTGTGTGTGGATGTATACATATATATATATATATATATATATATATATATATATATATATATATTATATATTTTATATGTATATATATATATATATATATATATATATATATATATATATATATATAAATTTATTTTAAAAAGGTGTATATTTTGGAATAGCAGTAGTAAAACAAAATGCTGTATAAATTAGACGTTACTGTAATTGTATCATCCCACAGAATAAAGTTAGCATAGCTAAATATAAAAAAATAGACCCAATTGCTAGTCTTGCCCCTAAAAATGCGACTAAAGTCATTAATATTTTGGTTAGTACAGAAAAAAAATAAAAAAAATCTATGTATGAAAAGTCACAGCACTTATAAAAAGTAGAAAAAAACCCTTTATTCTATCTTATTCCATCATGTCAAATACCCGTGCCTGTATTAGACATGTTGAAATATAATGCACCTGTTTTTTCCTTAAATTGGGAGCACTGCAAATTTTTTACTTATTTGTTTATCCTTTTGGGGCGTGTAACCAAGGACAAATGTAGCAGGCACCTCACGTTGTTGCAGAGCTGCCTCACTGAGATAGATAAGTCAGAATATCTATCTATCTGCATCCTTTGCTGTCCACTAGTAAATGTATATGTTCAGTAGGATAAGCTATCTCATGATTGTGTACCTGGATTGACCTATACAGTTATGGAGTATTAAGCTTTTGTGGTTAATGTATAATTTTATTTCTGTTTAGGCTACATATATATAATCAAAGATTACGCCTCCAGTAATATGTTTTATGCCCTTTTTTACTGTTAAAGATGTGGTTGAACTGTGCAATAGTGCCATCTTGTGGATAATTAGAAATAGCACATACAGTTGAAACCAGAAGTTTACATACACTACATAAAAAGTCCCATATGCATGTTTTTCTCAGTATCTGACATGAAATCAGAATAAACCTTACCCGTTTTAGGTCAATTATGATTACCAAAATTATTTATATTTGCCAAATGCCAGAATAATGAGAAAGAGAATTTTTTAAGGCATTTTTATTACTTTCTGCAAAGTCAAAACTTTACATACACTAGGATTACTATGCCTTTAAACAATTTGGGACAGCCCATATGATGTTGTCATGTCCTTGGAAGCTTCTGATAGGTTTATTGGCAACGTTTGAGTTACTTAGACACATGCCTGTGGATGTATTTTAAAGCACACCAGAAACACACTGATTTTGTGTGTAACATCATGGGAAAGTCTAAAGAAATCAACCAAGATATCAGGAAGAGAATTGTGGACGTGCACAAGTCTGGTTCAGCCTTGGGTGCAATTTCCAGATACTTGAAGATGCCTCATTCATCTGTACAAATAATTATACACAAGTACAAACAAGATGTCTAGCCATTATACCGCCCAGGAAGGAGACAGATTCTGTGTCTCAGAGATGAACGTGCTTTGGTCCGACATGTGTATTTCAACCCAAGAACAACAAAAAAGACCTTGTGAAGATACTGGCGGAAGCTGGTAAAATTGTGTCATTATCCACAGTGAAATGAGTACTGTATCAACATGGACTGAAAGGCCACTCTGCCAGGAAGAAGCCATTATCCAAAAGATATCTACAAAAACCAGCTTATTGTTTGCAAATGCACACAGGAACAAAGAACTACATTTTTGGAGACA
This sequence comes from Phyllomedusa bahiana, assembly GCA_025379985.1. Lineage (NCBI taxonomy): Eukaryota > Metazoa > Chordata > Amphibia > Anura > Hylidae > Phyllomedusa > Phyllomedusa bahiana. The sequence continues at coordinate 5,540 of JAODAL010016799.1, forward strand.
TGTCCTGTGATCTGATGAAACTAAAATTGAACTGTTTGGCCCTAATAACCATCATTACGTTTGGAGGAAAAAGGGAGAAGCTTGGAAGCCTAAGAACACCATCCCAACTGTGAAACATTGGGGTGGCATTATCATGTTGTTGGGGTTGTTTTACTGCAGTAGGGACTGATGCACTTCACAAAATAGATGGCATCATTAGGAAAGAAGATTATGTATCAAGACTGAAGCATCATCTCAAGACATCAGCAAGGAAATTAAAGCTTGGGCGGAAATGGGTCTTCCAAATGGACAATGACATGAAGCATACTGCCAAACTGGTTACAAGTGGCTTAAGGATAATCAAGGCAATGTTTTGGAGTGGCCATCACAAAGCCCTGATCTCAATCCTATTGAAAATGTATGGGCATAGTTGAAAAGGCAGGTATGAGCAAGGCGACCTAAAAACATGGCTCAGTTACACCAGTTTTGTCAGGAGGAATGGGCCAAAATTCCTACCAACTATTGTGAGAAGCTTGTGGAAGGATCCAAAACATTTGACCCAAGTCATACAGTTTAAGGGCAAAGCTACCAAATACTAATGCAATGTATGTAAACTTTTGACTTTGGAGATAGTAATAAAAATGCCTTAAAAATTTCTCTCTCTCATTATTCTGGCATTTGGTAAATATAAATAATTTTGGTTCCTAATTGACTTAAAACAGGAAAGGTTTATTCTGATTTCATGTCAGATAGTGAGAAAAATATGCATCTGTGTCTTTTTATATAGTGTATGTAAACTTCTGGTTTCAACTATATATGCTAGGTTCGGTTCACACCATAATCTTCACTTATGTTAGCTGTACCCCTTTAGGGGTACTAAAAAGCATTGCTAACTATGTTTTTCATAAACAGAAAAATGATGTATAAAGTAAACATTTTTTATAATGGGAATTAATTTGTGGACATATTGAAATATTCGGGGAAGGTAAAAGGCAAAATGAACTGCACTTTAAATTTTGAAAAAAATGGATCAATGAAACAGATATAAAATTATAAATGAGTGTTCCAACGGAATTTTTCTTAATAAAATAAAAACCTTTACATGTAGGGCACAAATCTGATTTGAACATAACCTTAGTTACTATTATATTTACTTTTTATATTGTTTGCATGTTTGCTGCATGAAAGGATGTAATCATGTAAGGAAATAAGTATGTTCTGTAGTTTTAGGGTAGGCTTAGATAAGTCATTTTTAGAGTTCTATACAAAAAACTAGGCAAAGACACTGCAAAAATTCCACATAGTACTGTTATTATCTTTGTTTATCAGATATTATTTGGATTTCTATTCTTCCGAGCAATACACTACCCAATAGCAGCAGCAACCCAAAAAAGAGAAAAAAGTGCAACTTTATGAATTTTAAGTATCAGTGCTTATTTAAAGCAGAAGAGCTGTGGTGCTGCTGCCATTTAACAATTTTGTCTTTTTCATGCATAATCCAGTGTATAGGTATACGTTAGTCAGTCAAAACATTAAAACAACATAGCTAATACTGTGTACGCCCCTTGTTGTCCCAGCAAAACAGCCTTTATGCATCAAGACATGGACTCCACAAGACTTCTGAAGGTATCCTTTGTTAACAATCACCAAGATGTTAGCAGAAGATCCTCCTTTAATTTGTAAGGTCCCAGGTCCATGGATTGTACCCGTGTTTTTTTTTTTTTTTTTTTTTATAGTACAACCCACATGAGGAATTTGGTGGTGGTTTTTAGAGTAAAAAGTCACAGAAAAATTATTATACATTATTTTCTTAAAAACACAGACATGAGGTCATACTTACATTTCAAAGGCTGGACAATTAACTAATCCCAGTAGGAGGCAATGTAAGCCCCAGTGCTACCTGGTAGAAATTTAACATGTGTTAAATGAACAGCTGCTCCCACACCCATCTACTAAGGGGGCAACTGCCTAGTAAAAAAAAATGCACATTGGATAGGTACCAGTTCACACCAGTATGCAGAAAGGCCACAATACCATACAGTGGAGATTGCGCACATACAAAAATACTGATAAAACAACCACTCACCTGTCTACTATCCACGAGGTGGAGATTGCTAGTATTACAACTGCATGTAGATAAGGCTTATAAAGCCTTAAAGGCTTATGACAATTATACGGTTATGTGTGGTACACCATGCAGGCTTACAATCTTTGACGTCTCCACTATTCAATTGTGTGGGCTGCCCAGCATATTTCAAGTATCCAACACAAAATGCTGACCCTTTGCTCCCCAGTTTTAAAAGGAAAAACTACATACTGGAAAAATATCCTATGGTTTTTTGTGTAGCATGGTGCATTATCCTGATGAAAGAGGCCATTGCTTTGAAGGACCCGGTAACCATGAACAGTTTGTGTACAACAATGTTTAGGTAGTTGGTAAATGTCTTAAAGCACCTCCTGGTGCCTTCTCTTCTCCAGGTCAAAGATACACTAAAACAGAGCTGTTCACATTATGTAGAAATAAACATGATTCATCAGTCCAGACCACCTTCTTACATTGCTCCATAGTCCTGTTACGCTAGTAGGCACAGTGGGCACATGAGTAGAGTCAGTGGACATGGATAAGTATGGTCTCCCCCAGCTATCTGCTGCTATGTGGCCCCATACATAGCATGTAACATAGCATGTAACACTGCACTTTACCCTCCAACTTAGCGCTTCATCATTACCTCTGATGAAGCGCTAAGTTGGAGCGCGAAACGCGTTAGCCTCCACCATTGGCATCTTTTGATAATCCACATGCGCCGGTTCACCATTTTTGTTTCGTTACATACTTCCTAGCAAGGGATCTGGGATCGCTGGAAAGAACTACGGCTGCCGTAAGAAGGGCTAACATCCTATACATGTGTATGATTGTTGTGCCTCTACAATACGAGCACAACCACTCTAGGTGAGAATAACCACCTTTTTATTATTCACATTTAAAACGTATTTCACTATTGTGCGCCCCCTTGTCTTTTTTCTCTTTTTTGGCTATTGCACTTTACCCTATGACACTTTTTTTTATCAAACCCAGCACTACATTTTTGTCAGTTTGTTCTAGTTTTTCTGTGGAATTGGACCATACGACCTAGACTTTGCTCACCATTCGTATTAGTAAGCTTTGTATGCCATTGGTTGTTCTTTAAACCACTTTTGGTAGCTGCTGGACAATAAATATGGAGAATATCACACACAACCTGGCTTTTGGAGATATCTTTTGTAACGATCCGGCGGTGTCAGTATACATTGACCCATCGATTGCCGATATATGGTGGATTCTCAGTGATCTCCACGGACAAGATGGTATAGGTAGTGACCCACGGTGACACCGGAAGTTCAGGACAGGATATCGGACGCTGGTAGCAGTGACAGGTTAAAACAGGTATAGCCATAGACGGGTAACACAGGTCCCAGGAGGGTAACAGACTGGTACAGCGGCAGATAGTCAGCAGGTATAATGGACTGGTGCAGCGGCAGGTAACAGCAGGTAACACACTGGTAGTGTACAGGTAACTCACAGGTAATGCAGGTTACAGCAGCCAGGGATCAAGCTCTATGTAAGGACAACAACGAACTGACACTGGAGCAAGGGCAGGAAGTTCCTTTTATGCAGACAAAGGTCACAGGTCAATTGGCAGGTAATAGGGAACTGTCCCTTTAAATAGCAGGATAGTGCTGGAGGAAGCAGCGTAGAACTGTAACTGCCGACAGTATAGACAGGAGCCGGGACAGGTGAGTATAAACTACCAGAGAGCGCAGCAGGGACTGGAGACTGAGCGGGGACACAGACATGCCCGTGGCTAAGGACAAGTGCCGCGGAATGGACCATGACATCTTCACCCAGTCCTCTAACCCAGTTGCTACCACACCTAAACTAACCTTACTTAACCTCTATTATTAGGATTGTAAAGAAATTGACCAAGACACCATTATTTAAACATACCGTTTTCTCAACATGCAGTCGTCTTGTATTATTTTGTATTTGTTTTAAAAGACCTTTCATATAAAATATATTTTTGTTGAGGGATGATGAAATAAATCATAAACCTATACTGTTTAGATTCAGGTTCTTAAACTAAGATATATTTAGTCTATAACGTTGCTGTAACTACTGTAACCATAAGCAAGTTCATTTTTCTTTAAGAGAAGTTTAGCTAAGAATCATGTGATGTGCATTATATAAAAATATAACTTTAACAAATAGGTTGTGCTAAATATAAAACTGATTGGCAGTAACATTTTGATTTAAATAATTAACTTTTCTAATATTTTATGGGTTTAAGTATGAAAGGAGTGTATCCAAAGCTTTTGAGAATCCTGAGGGTCATGCCCTTTAAGTAGTGTCAGATTAAGGCTGTGGGTTGTGTAGAAAGTCTGCTCAGAGTTCACTCTTGCAGCTTCTGATTAGGAAAGATCGCCAGCTGAAGGTATCACATGAAGCACCCAGGAGAACCGGTATCTGAGTCCAACAAATTTTGAACAGGGAGGGCCAGCTTCCTTTATTTATAAAAACTTGTTATACTGGAAAGCATTCCATAAAGTGTTGCCACTGATCTCAAGTCACAAAAACGTTGACTACTTCAACAGGTCCGTTCTCTTATATATTTGGGTACATCAAAACAGTTGCCCAGTTTAATAGAACTATAGTTAAATTGGCCCACAATGGGTAAAAATAGAAAAAAAGTGATACTCACCTTCCAGTTTTTCGGCTTCAATGCTCTCCAGGATACGCTCCTTTTCACTTATGCGTTCTTGTCCTGACACAAAGAAGAGGCTTGTGCTTCATAGTGAATGAATGATGCACAAACCTTTCTTGTATGTCAGGAAGAGATCCTGGAAGGGAAGAGGAGCAGATTTTGGGGAGCTTTAGAGCTGCAGCAGTGGGGGACTAAGAAGTAAGTATCACTTTTTTTCTTTTCCTTTTTTTTCCCTTAAATAACACCATCTTTTGTCTACAATAACTGGTTTCAAAAAAGTGCAATAACTAGGGAGACTTTGAACGATGTCTTCATAAAATAAGCAATTACCTAACGGTCATGGAACCATGTTATACTTGTAGAGAGATCAAGAGGTCATGGCACAGTTTTATGCATGTATGTAAGAAAGCCAGAATCTATCTTGGACAAAGGTAAAAAAAAAGTGTGTGCTAAGCTTCTATTAAACCTTATCAATATGTATTTCATGTGTGTATCATTTATATAGTAATATGGCTTACTATATCAGGATTAAATATTTCATACTATTAGACGCTAGTACAGACGCTGTGACCAACTTGTTGTATGTAAGGATGTACTTTGGTGCCAGAATCAACTCACTAGAGTATCACGGTCTTCATTCATCATCAGCTTCATTCTGCTGATAGACCATCAGTTTTTTTCCTTATAAAATCCCTCTAAATAAAAAGCTGTCCATGTAGTACACAGGTTTTATAACCTCTAGAATGTGAATAACCCTACTCTATTAACGCAGTGTATTAAAATTGAGTTTTCATTCTTTTTCAATATTCTAGTATCCTGTCTGTAAAATCTGCAGTTTTTCATTAGCTTGTATCACCTATACCCACAGCCCTAGACTGTAAGAAAGAAACATTGTGCGGAAAATCACTAAATTGTGACCTTTAATGATAATCATATTAAAAGTTCATAAATCCACAAAACTCATATGTCAAATCAAAAATAAATAACCAAAGGATCTAATGAACCATGATACCCTGTTTCCCCGAAAATAAGACATTGTCTTATATTAATTTTTGCTCCTAAAGACGAGCTAAGACTTATTTTTAGGGGATTATTTTTCTATGAACAATAATTCACATTTATTGTTGAACAAAACATCATCATGTATTAATATATTGTAGTGATTTCATCACAAACATCAGCATAAGCAGCCAAACTCTGAATTGCATAAAAAAAATGTACTATGTCTTATTTTCGGGGATGTCTTATTATCGGGGAAACAGGGTATGGATACACAAATACACATATATTCAGACCAACTTTAAAATGCCAAAAATTGTCCCATCATTGTGATAATAATCACCCAATCATCCTTAAATACAGCATTTATTTATTTATATTATTTTACATATTCAACATCTTATGTCCCAAATAACTGTCATTTAGATCAGGCTTTCTCAGCTCCAGTCCTCAAAGCCCACCAACTGGTCATGTTTTCAGGATATCCCATAAATTGCACTGACCATAATTATATCACCTGTACGAAACTAAGAAAATTCTGAAAACATGATCTGTTGGTCGGCATTGAGGACTGGAGTTGAGAAACACTGATTTGGACTAAGCGAAAAGGTTCATTGGTTTATCTTCATACTAAAGTTAAAGGGGTTGTCTCACTTCAAGGATTGCTTTTTATGTTAAAGATCTTGCAAAAATAAGTCACTTTGCAATATGTGTCCATTAACAGTGTCCTACCTATTCCTAGATATCCCCTCATGTATGGGCTACATCAGCTCCTCAGATCGCTATAGCGACAGATCTGTTTGATCTATCCTGATAGGCTGCCAGCACTGGTTGCTATAGCTACAGACCTGGCTTCTACTGCAGGATAGTAGAAGAAATTAAACAAGCTCCTGAATTCAAAGTGAAACCAAGATAACAGGACTGAGGTAAGATGAATCAATGTAGTGAGACAACCCCTTTAAATATTCAAGAACAGCAATAAAAACTGAGGAACCATCTAAGGGCATGTCCCCTTGGCAAGGGTTTTCAGCCGGTTTTTCATCCGGTTTGCGGTTTTTCAGACCGCCTCAAAAACCGTCCGAAAATGAGCACAATTGTGCTCTATGGAAAACCCGTGTAGCAGTCCCCACTGCACGGGTTTTCCGTCGGGCGGTTTTGCCGCTGGCAGGCTGCTCAAAAAACATTGAGCAAGCACATTCTTCCGGCCGGTTTTCGGACGGAATCTGTGCTTCTCAATGGGAGGGGGGAGGGCTCTTCTCCGCTCATCGCGGAGAAAAGCCGTCCTCTGCGCGGCCGTGGGGAGGGGGGGGGGAGCGCAAAACAAGACAAACCGGTATTTGTCCTGTGCCGTGGGGATGCGCCCTAATTCTTCATTTCATGGAAATCACATTACTGAACTGAACAGTTCCTGGTGTGGATCTACAGTCATGGCCAAAAGTTTTGAGACTGATACAAATGTTAATTTTTACAAAGTCTACTGCATCAGGTTTTATAATGGCAATTTGCATATACTCCAGAATGTTATAGAAGGTGATCAGCTTAACAGCAATTAATTGCAAAGTCAATAGTTGCCTAGAAAATGAACTTTTTCCCCCAAAACACATTTCCACTTTATTGCAGGCCTGCCTTAAAAGGACCAGCTAACATCGTTTCAGTGATTGCTCCATTAACACAGGTGTGGGTGTTGATGAGGACAGGGCTGGAGATCAATCTGTCATGAATAAGTAAGAATCACACCACTGGACACTTTAAAAAGGAGGCTGGGTGCTTGGCATCATTGTTTCTCTTCTGTTAACCATGGTTATCTCTAAAGAAACACGTGCAGTCATCATTGCACTTCACAAAACTGGCCTAACAGGGAGAGTATCGCAGCTCAAAAGATTGCACCTCAGTCAACAATCTATTGCATCATCAAGGAATTCAAGGAGAGAGGTTCCATTGTTGCCAAAAAGGCTCCAGGGCGCCCAAGAAAGACCAGCAAGCGCCAGGACCGTCTCTTAAAAGTGTTTCAGCTTCGGAATCGGGCTACCAGCAGTGCAGAGCTTGCTCAGGAATGGCAGCAGGCAGGTGTGAGTGCATCTGCACGCACTGTTAGGCGGAGACTCATGGAGCAAGGCCTGGTGTCAAGGAGGGCAGCCAAGAAGCCACTTCTCTCCAGAAAAAACATCAGGGACAGACTGATATTCTGCCAAAGGTACAGGGAGTGGACTGCTGAGGACTGGGGTAAAGTCATTTTCTCTGATGAATCCCCTTTCCAAATGTTTGGAACATCTGGAAAACAGCTTGTTCAGAGAAGACAAGGTGAGCGATACCACCAGTCTTGTCTCATGCCAACTGTAAAGCATCCAGAAACCATTCATGTGTGGGGTTGCTTCTCAGCCAAGGGAATCGGCTCTCTAACAGTCTTGCCTAAAAACACATCCATGAATAAAGAATGGTACCAGAATGTCCTCCAAGAGCAACTTCTCCCAACCGTCCAAGAGCAGTTTGGTGATCAACAATGCCTTTTCCAGCATGATGGAGCACCTTGCCATAAAGCAAAGGTGATAACTAAATGGCTCAGGGAACAAAACACAGAGATTTTGGGTCCATGGCCTGGAAACTCCCCAGATCTTAATCCCATTGAAAACTTGTGGTCAATCATCAAGAGACGGGTGGACCCAAAAAAAAACCAAAAAATTGTGACAAAATGCAAGCATTGATTGTGCAAGAATGGACTGCTATCAGTCAGGATTTGGTCCAGAAGTTGATTGAGAGCATGCCAGGGAGAATTGCAGAGGTCCTGAAGAAGAAGAAGGGTCAACACTGCAAATACTGACTTGCTGCATTAACTCATTCTGTCAATAAAAGCTTTTGTTACTCATATGATTGCACTTGTATTTCTGTATGTGATAAAAACATCTGACAAACACACATAAAAACCAGAGGGCAACAGATGATGTGAAAATATAAGATTTGTGTCATTCTCAAAACTTTTGGCCATGACTGTAGTGGTTGTCTGTAATTGGTGCGTCCACAGGGAATGACAGTTATACGGAAATATTGACATTAACCCTCTCACTGCCCTATATCACCAGGGATGTTTGATTTTAGCACCTTTACTATGATAGACCACCAGGGAAATAAAAAGTAAACTAATCACTGTCCTAGATCTGGATACTGTTAGATACTACTGTATTTGCCTTTTGCTTGGATGCTGTGTGACCCTGTCTCTCTGGCTGTTCCTTAGGGTGTTAATGTGTATTTAATGCTGTTCTGTATTGCCTGATTTAACTGAAATGGTGCCCAAGTCGCTAACTGCCCCTCTCACTAGCTGCAGAGGCTTAGGAGGGAACATTGCTGGTGATGCAGCTAAGTTATGAGCAGGCTACAGCCAGCTACTGTCAAGAGAGGCCGCCCAGGGTGGGACTCAAGCTGAACTTTTCTACCAGGGCCCTTGAGCCTTTATCGACACTATTGGTATAGATTATGCTAAAATGCTATTAAGACGGGTAGGAATCTTATTCTGCTGGTAAATTGTATTTCCATATTTCCATTATAAAAATATTCTCTTTCTTTTCAGAGCAAGCTAGTGAAGTACTTCAGTCGGCAACTGTCCTGCAAGCGAAAAGTGGCTCTACAGGAGCGCAATGCAGAGCTAGAAGGATTCCCTCAACTTATGCACTGGTTCAGGATTGTCGACATCCGCAAAGAAGTTATAGAGGTAACAGCAGATTACAGGCTAGGGTGGTAAATAACTATAACTTTTGTGCATGTGAAAGGCTGAGGCTCCAGTCATACTTCCTTTTGGCCTCTGCTGAGGTGGCAAACTTTGACCTACTGTATATTTTTTTTTAGTGGATAAATAACATCAAAACATGTATACTGCACGTTATTTTACTCTTATGATCAATGGCACATAGTTACGTTCAATGGACATACATTTTTACTTTAAACAGACACTCTAAACACATAGTAAATTGAGCCTAAGCATGTTATTAGTTTGCTACAAAAACTGATGGAAGCTGACATTTACCACTTGCACATTGACATTATATGAGATGCAGACAGCTGTCAACTTTTACTATGTATATATGTACCACAATCACAACATTTTAATCTGATAGGTATCTTGATATGGTATTATGCCATGGTCATCTGGTGGGCACTATGACTGTGGTCAGTTCCTTAGACCTCATGATTCTCATGTGCTCTGACATGCACTGTGAGTTGTGAGGTCTTATATAGACAGGTGTGTGCCTTTCTTAATCAAGTCCATTAAACACAGCTAGACTCCACTGAAGCAGTAGAACCATCTCGAGGAGGATCAGAAGGAAATGGACAGCATGTGAGTTAAATATGAGTGTCACAGCAAAGGGTATGAATACTTACAGTCATATGAAAAAGTTTGGGCACCCCTATTAATCTAAATCATTTTAGTTCTAAATATTTGGGTGTTTGCAACAGCCATTTCAATTTGATATATCTAATAACTGATGGACACAGTAATATTTCCGGATTGAAATGAGGTTTATTGTACTAACACAAAATGTGCAATATGCATTAAACCAAAATTTGACCGGTGCAAAAGTATGGGCACCCCAACAGAAAAGTGACATTAATATTTAGTAGATCCTCCTTTTGCAAAAATAACAGCCTCTAGTCGCTTCCTGTAGCTTTTAATCAGTTCCTGGATCCTGGATGAAGATATTTTTGACCATTCCTCTTTACAAAACAATTCAAGTTCAGTTAAGTTTGATGGTCGCCGAGCATGGACAGCCCGCTTCAAAGTATCCCACAGATGTTCAATGATATTCAGGTCTGGGGCCTGGGATGGCCATTCCAGAACATTGTAATTGTTCCTCTGCATGAATGCCTGAGTAGATTTGGAGCTGTGTTTGGGATCATTGTCTTGCTGAAATATCCATCCCCGGCATAACTTCAAATTCATCACGGATTCTTGTACATTATTCTGAAGAATCTGCTGATACCGAGTTGAATCCATGCAACCCTCAACTTTAACAAGATTCCCGGTGCCGGCGTTGGCCACACAGCCCCAAAGCATGATGGAACCTCCACCAAATTTTACACTGGGTAGCAAGTGTTTTTCTTGGAATGCTGTGTTTTTGGGACGCCATGCATAACACCTTTTTGTATGACCAAACAACTCAATCTTTGTTTCATCAGTCCACAGGACCTTCTTCCAAAATGAAGCTGGCTTGTCCAAACGTGCTTTTGCATACCTCAGGCGACTCTGTTTGTGGCATGCTTTCAGAAACGGCTTCTTTCGCATCATTCTCCCATACAGCTTCTCCTTGTGCAAAGTGTGCTGTATTGTTGACCGATGCACAGTGACACCATCTGCAGCAAGATGATGCTGCAGCTCTTTGGAGGTGGTCTGTGGATTGTCTTGGACTGTTCTCACCATTCTTCTTCTCTGCCTTTCTGATATTTTTTTGGCCTGCCACTTCTGGGCGTAACAAGAACTGTCCCTGTGGTCTTCCATTTCCTTACTATGTTCCTCACAGTGTAAACTGACAGGTTAAATCTCTGAGACAACTTTTTGTATCCTCCCCTGAACAACTATGTTGAACAATCTTTGTTTTCAGATCATTTGAGAGTGTTTTTGAGGAGCCATGATGCCACTCTTCACAGGAGATTCAAATAGGAGAACAACTTGCAATTGGCCACCTTAAATACCTTTTCTCATCATTGGATACACCTGGCTATGAAGTTCAAAGCTCAGTGAGGTTAGAAAAACCAATGTTGTGCTTCAGAAAGTCAGTAAAAAGTAGTTAGGAGTATTCAAATCAATAAAATGATAAGGGTACCCAAATTTTTGCACCAGTCAAAATTTGGTTTAATGTATATTGCACATTTTGTGTTCGTACAAAAAACCTCATTTCAATCCGGAAATATTACTGTGTCCATCAGTTATTAGATATATCAAATTGAAATGGCTGTTGCAAACACCCAAATATTTAGAACTAAAAATAATTAAGATTAATAGGGGTGCCCAAACTTTTTCATATGACTGTATGATCATGTGATATTTCAGTTTTTCTTGTTTAATAAATTTGCAAAAATATCTACATTTCTGTTTTTTTCTTTCAAGATGGGGTGCAGTGTACATTAATGAGCATAAAAATGAATATTTGATCTTACCAAATGGATGCAATGAAACAAAGAGTGAAAAATTTATAGGGGTCAGAATACTTTCCGTACCCACTGTATACACACACAGTGGGTTTCAAAAATATTGATACCCCTTGAACTGTTCCTCATTTTTAACGTTACAGCAACAAACTTTAATGTATATTATTGATATTTTTTGTGATAGAGCAACACAAAGTAGCAAATATTTGTGAAGTGTAAAGAAAATAATACATGCATTTTCAAATTTTGCAATTAAAAAAACTGAAAAGTGTGTTGTACCTATGTATTCAGCACCCAAATCAATACTTTGTAGGGCCACCTTTAGCTGCAATGACAACTGCAGTCTGTTGGGGGACATCTCTATCAGCTTTACATTTCCAGAGGCTGCTGTTTTTGCCCAGTTTTTGCCCACTAATAGTTGTACTATGAACAGATTCTCCTGTCTGAGCTTTAGATCTCTGCAGCTCAACCAGAGTGATGTGGGGCTTCTTGGCTGCTTTTCTAATTAGTGCTCTCCTTGTTTAGGCTGTTAGCTTAGGTTTACAACCATCTTTGGGTAGGTTAGCAATTGTTCCATACTCCTTTAATTTACGGATGATGGATGGAGCAGTGGCTATTTTTCTTTAAATCTAACCCTGCAATACACTTTGCCACAACTTTATCCCTGAGCTTTCTGGTGTGTTCCTTGGTTTTCATGATGCTGTTTGTTCATTAATGTTTTCAACAAACCTTTGATGCCTTCACAAAACAGCTGTAGTTATACTGAGAATAAATTACATGCATATGCACTTTATTTACTAATTAGATAACTTCTAAAGGCAATTGGTCACACTGGATTTTATTTAGAAATATCAGAGTACAGAAAGGTCATGTTGCACCATAGAGTATTACTTCATACACTTGCCCAAACCAGCTGTGCTGAAGTCTTAAGACTCTGCAAGTTGCCCCTCTACCACTACCGGTCCCGCCTAGGTTTTACTCAGGAGCGTGCAACAGCAACTTGTGTGAGATTGTATGGTCCCTCTGTGTATTCTCACAGCTGCCATTTCACTACCTTTCAAAGAAATAACCTCCTAAGTAACCTCAGTTACTTGCCACTCACCACTTGTGCAGTTAGTCCCTGACCACTATGTGGAAAACTCACTGGAAATCCAAGCCTTTACATAGGGACACCAGCACTTTAACCACTTGCAGACCACCCATACACTATAAATTTTCAGGTGGTCTGGAAGTCGCAGATTCTGCAACTGCCTGGAAATCGTACACTTGCAGTAGTGGTGAGCTAGCTGTCAGGGACAGTTGGATTTTCCAGAGGGAAGTCAGGGATGGTTTATTAGTGTCCCGATCTCTGTGTACACAGCACTCACGACTACAGTTTAGCAGGAAGCCATCAGGCCTCCTGCTTTTATCCCTGGCAATCCAGTACTCACCAGGGCACGGTAACTTCAAAAGATGCTGGGTCTTAACAGAGCCAGATAACCTTTGCAGTCAGTACTTTGGCTAATAAGTGGGGCTGATACATCAGGAAATCAGCAATGTAAAAATGTATCATGGAAAAAAGTGGAAAAGATTAGTCAAATAATGTGTGAGAAAGAGGTATAGGTTTCACACCAAAGAGAACTGCTCAAAATAACACAGCAACAGAATCTTTTACAGATAAAGTCAGTTGTTTTGATCACCTGGTATCGCTTGTACTGTTTGTAGAGTGCCCTCCTCCAGCAAAGACTCATCACTGGTTTATGGTGCAGTCAGAATTGGTTTACCTGACTACATAGGCACCCACCTGCTTCTGCAGAGGCACCCACCTGCTTCCAGTCACATCATCTTGCCCACTCACAGACTTTTCCTTAGGCCTCTGGGCTGCGAGCTGTAGTTGGCACTTGCGTCCGTGTGAACATCCGCTTTTCTGATGCATCTCTGGGTCCATCAGAACGGACCCAAAGACGCATCTAACAATTAGCATTGAGTTTATCACTGCCGGCAATGACAGACATGCAGCAGCGTTCACATGAGAGATCGCCGCTGCGTGTTTGCACCGCGCCTGTCGGGTCCGACTTTCGGATGCGATCCCAGAATTGCATGTCATTTCTTGGATCGCATCCGAAAGACGGACCCGACAGGCGCGGTGCAAACACACAGCAGCGATCTCTCATGTGAACGCCACTGCGTGTGTCATTGCCGGCAGTGATAAAGTCACTGCTCATTGTTAGATGCGTCTCTGTGTGCGTTCTGATGGACCCAGAAATGCATCAGAAAAGCGGATGTTCACACGGACGCAAGACGCCGTGTGAACATACCCTTAGATACTTTTGAAAGTTTGTATGTTGCCAACAATGTGCAGCCACTGGCTTGCATACAATTTTAGTATCTCTCTTTAGACTTTGATGGGCCCCGTGGTCAACTTACATCATCTTACACACCAGCAGTTCATGACGTGTATTGTTTACAACTTTTTCATTGACTTTTATCACTTCCTTCACTCTCCAGCACGTTTCTTGGCAGCTGAGGTAGGCACAGTTCTCTGCTCTCATTCACAGCAGGTCTCTCATTGTTTACTGTGACGGCAGTGCAGGATATAGTGCAGATATGTACTACAACATTGCGTAGTACACAAAAAACTCATTTTTACCAGCTCACCCAATCACTTTTCCAACAGCTTGGTTTCCTTGTACGAATCACTTCTCAAGTCAATGTAACAGCTTAAAAGGAACCTGTCACTTAGGTTATGCCACCCTTGCTAAGGGCAGGGTAAGCTAGTGACAGACATGCTGTTCAGCAGTGTGTCCCTTATTTTGTAATATGCAGCAGGTTCAGAACATTTAAAGGGGTTTTCTCACCATGCTGTTTCACAGCGTCACATGCAGCTACAGCCTCACACTTCCTAGCAGAGCGTTGCAGGGGCATTAGGGGCATAACGCTACTGAACTTGCAGGAGTGAAAACAACTGCTTTTCAAAGGTAAACTGTCACTCCCTGCTCTCTGTCAAATCGGGAAGGAAGATATGGACGGTAGAGTCATTTGTGTGCACTCAGAGCAGATGAAATCTTTCTTATCTCCTACTATTACAATATGAAAAGAGCAATGTATGTAGAAAAAGTCTTTAACTACCTGTCCCTACATGCTGAAAGCTAATCTTTGTAGTGAGAAAACCCCTTTAATGCTCAAATCTAGCAGTTTGCAGTCTGCTGTGCCAGAGATTAATCCTGCCTAGCCATGAGTGGATGTTAGCCCCTTTCACCCGCGTCTGCCAACCTTTGGCTGATTCTAACTATTACTGTAAATATGCAGAAACCTGTCAATAAAAGGCAGGTGGCCAGGGCTACTTCACCTTGCTGGATATTGGATACCGTGGCACACAAAAACATCAATAAGGATGTTAAAGGCATAGACCCTTGACTTAAAGGGTATTCCCATTAGCTTTAAAGGGGTTTTCTTACTACAAAGATTAGCTTTCAATATAAAGTAACAGTTAAATTAAGACTCTCTTTTAACATTGGTCACTTGATTTTACTTTAGTCATGAGATAAGAGTATTTTTTATGTGCCCTGATGTGCACACATGTTTCTATGGTTACCTGCATACCAGACAGACGTCTATTATCTAATTAGCTGAGAACAGGGATGTCTATTATATGATTAGCTGAGAGCAGGGAGTGACATTACCCCACTGATGGACTGAGATGGAAGCAAACTAATTATATCTAACAGGATTAGCTTCCCTAAACAAAAGGTACATGTGCTGTGAGGATTGAAAAGCATGACTTTGTTATCTCTAACAAAATTACAGATAATCTGCACTGTCAGAGTAATGGCTCTCTAGAAGTTGAATATGTTAATCACTGCTGTAAAAGCACGCACAGCTTGAGGAGACAGAGTAAGTGCAAAACTTCTAAAACTCAGTGAAACAGCGTGGTGAGAAAACCCCTTTAAACATGTAGACAAACATGAACAAAAATGATCAAATACATTGCTGTTCTCATTTTGTGTCCTTTCCGAGTTAGAGATGTTCTTATCTCTTGCTTGTCTGCAGAAGGCGGCCCTGGTCGGTATAGTGATGTCACTCCCTGCTGTGTCTTATCATGGACTTGTTTGTCTTTATTACTCATAAACTTTAACCCTTTAGAGCTCTGTAGCCTTGTGCCCTGCTATGAAACTCCTCTACCCCTAATCTCCCCCTAACAGGCTCCGCCAGGAACAGCAGAGCTTAAATGTCAGTCTCAGCTGTAGAATATCCCACAGACTGAACAGGAAGTGGGAGACTGAAGCTGTCTGTGAAGAGCAGGCTCTGTGAAAAAGCCTGATGGGAAAACCTCTTTCAATGAAACAGGTTCATCTAAAATTTAAAGCTCAATAAGAGAATGAGTGGCACACAGCATGAATGTACATAAATATTGATGTAGTTTGCGGATATCTCATATGGCACACATTTTGCTAAACCAGGCTGTAAACAGAAGCGATGTACATGTACATATAAATACACACCCACTCTGCATGCACTCTCTGCAGATCTGCTTTAGTCATGTTCCTTCCTGCAAGATACAAGAGATATTCCAGAGCCTAGCTACAATTAATTAAATGTGGCAGGCAATCCTTATAGAGTCGCTAGAAATGTTTTCTGCATTTTCCCTTTTATCTGACAGTCATAGTTATCACAATTGTAGAAAGTGCTTATGGATGAGACCTCAATTTGCAGCCGTTGATTGGCTACAGTGCCACTGCCCGATGAGTTGAGGGGAGAGTAAATGGGAAGCTTTATGCCATTTTTTTTTAGTTTTTTTTAAGTGACCAACCCCTTTAAGAATACCAATTGATCAATACTTCTTAAAGGGGATGTATCGCTTCTTTAGTTCGGCTGATTCATACTGCTATCAGCTTCTCAACTAGAAATGCAGGGACGTTTCTTCCCCTCCCAGCTGGGTGACATTATCCCCCCTTCACTGTTCATTCGGGCTCCCGTTACCCCCCCCCCCCCCCCCCCCCTCTCTGAGTCCACATGTCACTGTGTCTCTCCTATGCAGTCTTATTTTGTAAGAGCTGTATACATACCACAGGCTGCATTCAATCTAGACTGAGCACTGATCTCTTCTCCTCTCACAGCTGGAGATTTGTTACAGTTGAATCCAGCTGGCACAGATCTCACTTCTATGGAGGAGAGTTAGGCACCGAGACACAACTGTTATGTTTTCTGATTGTAGAATCTGCTGCAGTGTGTTTCTGCTGGGTGTGCAGAGAGAAATAGCTACGGCCGCTAACTCTGAGTCAGGCAGGGATCGACACACAATTGTGCTGTTTCCGGATTGTGGAATCCCTGCAGTGTTATTCTGTTTCTTCTGGCTGTGTAGAGTGAAAATGTGCCGGTCACTTACTCTGAGTGAGAGAGACAGGAATGCTAGCTGCTGCGAATATGACCGGGGCTGAACAGAATGTAAATGAGCTCTCAGCTAGTGAAATGCAAGGAGGAGGGATCCGACCAGAACGGAATATCAGTGTAAACAGAAACAGAAGATAAGGAATACTGTGATAACAAGACAGCTTTGCTAATGACATCCAATTGCAAAGTTGCTTGTTTTCACAGTCCCTTTATTCTGAAGACCATTCAATGAAATGATACAACCCCTTTAAGGATGGTGGGTTGGGGATGCAATGGCTGCACAACTGTTCGTTTTATACAGTACAATAGTTTGTCAGAGGCATATCACCTATTGTAACCATAATGAATAAGAAGTGAACAACTGCACAAATAATGATATTAAAAGGCTTTTCTCAACATGCTGTTTCACAAGGCCACAGCCAGATTCAGGCTCCCACTTCCTGTTCAAGTTGTGGGTGGGTCTACAGCTTTGATTGGCATATCAGAGCTGCTATTTATGCCTGAGCCTGTTAGTGGGACATTAGTGATGGATGTTTATATTCAAAAGTTGTTAACAACACTAATTTCACCTTCTTGGCTTCTGCTGAAGCCTGTAAGGGCACAGTCGGTAACACTGGGAAAGCAGGAGATAAGATCTGTGACACATTGTAAATTAAGTTAATAAATTGTGGTTGACAGTTTTTGTTTGTGAAAAATATCAAAATATCATGAAACTATAACTAGCATCTACCGTATGTCTTCTTTATGTTGGTATCATTTTTAAATGTCTTTTTTTCTAAAACATTAGAGGCCTTAGAAATTTAGTAGCAATTTTTCACATTTTCAAGAAAATTGCAATTTGGCTTTTGGCTTTTGGAACACAGATGTTGGTGGGGCTATGTCACATTTGCACAGCCCCCAAAGTACCAGAAGAGGTGAAACCTTCCAGAAGTCGCCCCATTTTTAAATCGATGCCCCTCAAGTATCTCATCTAGGGGTGTATTGTGCATTTTGGGCCCACAGGTGCTTCACAGCTTTTATGCATTGGGTCATGAAAATGAAAAAAAAAAAAAAAAGCAATTCTGCCGTGTTTTTTTCAGTTTAAAGTTGGTTGTGCAGTATAAATGATATATTAACTTTACCATGTGGAATGGTTCAATTAAAACAATATCAATTTTACTACTTTTACACAATATAAATGCTTTTTTTTAAAAGATAGTGTTTTACATCGTCATATTCTGAGAGCCATAATTTATTTTTATTTTTGTGTATATAGACTTTTTTGGCGAGATGAGTTGATATTTTTATTGGTGCCATTTTGGTGGACACAAAACTTTTTGATCACCTTTTAATATGGTTTTTGGGAGGTAGAATGAAGAAAATACAGCAATCCTGGTAGTATTTTTTATTTTTACAGTGCTTGACGATACGATTATAGCGATACCCAATTTATATATTTTTTTATGTTGAAGGACTTTAAAAACTTTTTTTTATTGTGTAAAACAATGTTTATGCATTGCTATTTTCTGATAGCCATAATTGTAATTTTTTTTACATTTTTCTGCATACGGAGCTATCTAAGCCTTTTTTTTGCAGGACGGACTGATGTTTTATTAGTATCACTTTTTTGGTTGCAGGGAATTTGTTCTGTGATTTTTCTTTCCAATGTCCGTCCATTCCTTTTACAGATGACCGTAACAAAGGATATGTGTGCAGACAGCCCATCACACAACATATACAGTATATAGCTCACCACACGTGACTTCCTTCATAAGCTACCTATTGCCGATGTCTAAATTAGGAAGTGGTCGTGATGATGAAACCTGATTATATATAACATTGACTATGTTTATATTTATCTATCGAAAGGTGTTGTGGCGCTTTTTATATCTCGCAGCTTCAATGTGGATCTTCAGGTCTTCAATGATACCCAACCTGAGAGTGGCATCACATAAAAGTGGATACATAGTCAGGAGTGCTTTTGCTTTAAAATCAGGGAGAAGCCTACGCTGCCACTATACAAGCACCAATATAACCTACAACACCACCAATCAGATAACCAGTAGTCAGGTCACCATCACATGAATACAGCACTGATTCAACACAGAAGTAAAATGACCCCTGACATCAGGAACTCACATGAGACGTCATCTCTGATGGGAGTTGTTCACTTCTCCTTTTCTTCTCCATCTTCTCCATACCTCCATGATGTCTTCCCTTATGGGTCGTTCTCTTCCCTTTTTTTCTCCGTCCGGTACAGAATGTCTTTTTCCCCCGGCCACTACTCATCCCTGTAGAATTTACCACAAAATATCTTAGACTTCTCTCTTTACCAGCACTTTCCTATTAATTCCCAACTATGAACAAACTCCCCATCCATAAAGTCTCAAATAGTAATAATGCCCCCTTTGGTGCCCCACACAGTAATTGCATCCCAAACAGCGTATGTTAGATCCTAAAAATTAGAAATTAAAAAAGTCAGATAAGTGGCATGTAAATAGGTAGACCCCATTAGCTAGGTATTCAAGCCCCCACCACTCCCTCAGTAGGCAGGTAAGTATATAGACCTCCCATAGCAGGTAGATATATAGGTACTCTCAGAGTATAGGTAAATAGGCCCCCTCAACTAGCTAGGTAGATAGGGCTGCCCCCAGTAATTAGCCCGGTAGATAGGGTTGCCCTCCAGTAATTAGCCAGGTAGATGGGGTGCCCCCAGTAACTAGCCAGGTAGATAGGTGTGCCCCCAGTAACTAGCCAGGTGGCTAGGACTGCCCCCAGTAACTAGCCAGGTAGCTAGGGCTGCCCTTAGTAACTAGCCTGGTAGCTAGGGCTGCCCCCAGTAACTAGCCAGGTAGCTAGGGCTGCCCCCAATAATTAGCCAGGTAGGGCCAGTAATTAGCTAAGTAGGGCCAGTGCCAGTAATTAGTCAGGTAGGGCCAGTAATTAGCCAGGTAGGACCAGTAATTAGCTAGGTAGGGACAGTGCCAGTTACTAGCCAGGTAGGACCAGTAATTAGTTAAAAAATAAAAATAATACTCACATGTTTTCCTTCTTTCCTTGCTCTTCTTCTGGTCCAGAGCAGCCGCGCTCACAGCCTAGTACGTGATGTCATCACATCGCGCTGCCTGCGTCGCGGCTTCCAGGGGGCTGTACGGCTGGGATTAGAAGATCCTGGCTGTTCTGCCTTGGCCACTGCCTGCGTCTCGCGGTGCAGGCGGTGGCCATGATTGCTGCATGGCTGGGTCTGTGACGCAGCCATGTGGCGAGGGGGGCCTGCGGCCCAGTTTCACAGGGGTCTGGTTGTGCGTGCGACCACTGTGGCCCCTGTAGCTGTGCCACAGACCGGCGCCGCTACTTGCCCCCCGGCGGACACTCCGAGCCGGCGCTGCAGCACGGACCCAGACAGCCCACCGGGCGGACGTCCGGTTAGGTCTACGGGCAGTCCGGGCCTGCTCATGCCTGATAACAGAGGGGGGAGCAAGGTGCATTTCTCACATTTGTTTCATCATTTCAGGCTGTATGTATAACTGTTTACACCAATGCAGGTGTTCTGGTTACAAGGAGCTTGTGTAGGGAGGTGACAGGACTGGAGGCATGAGAACTGATCACTGCAGGAGGTCTGCAGAGCTGCAACATCCTCTCCCTTCCACTGCTCACACAGAATGATGATGTTACCAGCCTTCAGTGAGGGAAGACACATCTACTGGGAGGAGAGACATGCCCATGGATTTGAAGCAGTAAGAGACAGAGAAACAGCTCAAGTCTGTGAAAGCCTGTGATAAGAAAACCACTACACTCACTACATCGATTAATCTTACCTCAGTTCTGTTTTCTCATGTTTGAATTCAGGGGTGTGTTAACTGGCCTGCAGTGATGAGCTGCTGAGGATACCAGGTCTGTAGCTAAAGAGACAAGCGCGGTCGGCCTATCAGGAGAGATTGGACAGGTCTACAGCTATAGCGACCTGAGAAACTGATGTAGCCCATACAAGAAAGGATATCTAGGAATAGGTAGGACAATGTTAATGGATACTTATTGCAAAGTTACTTGTTTTTGCAAGATCTTTAACTTAAAAAGCAATTCTTGCAGTGAGACAACCCCTTTAAGCTCCTTGTTAGAGATCAGCAAGTTGTGCAAAATGTACTGAAATATTGAACAGTTGGACATTTGCATTTTAAAGTTAGGAGATGGCCCCATTTTAGTTCATTTAAAAAAATTTCAAGAGATAGTGTATATAGCCTCCTCGTCCTCATCTCCTCCTCTTTGGAGTCTTGACCCTATCAGATACTTTAATGATAGATCTTGTGAATCTGCCATTACAGTGCAGTTAACAGCTCCCACCATGACAGTGCCAGCCACACAAAGCCCACAATTACAGTGCTAGCCACAGAGTTGCCACCATAAACGTGCCAGCCACACTGGGCCCATAATAACAAGGCTAGCCAAACAATGCCCACCCTAACAGTGCCGGCCATACAGTTACTAACATAACAGTGCCAGCCAAATAATTCCCACCATAACTATACCCGCCACACAAAGCCCACAATTACAGTGCTAGCCACACAGTTCCCATCATAAACATGCCAGCCACACTGGGCCCACCATAACAGTACCATCCACACAGTTCCCACCATAACAAGGCTATGGGTCTTGATGGCTAGGGGCTGCATAGACAGGCACTGGCGGCCGCATAGGCCTAACTTTGTTGTAGCATAAATGAGGGGGCAAATACATGATTTTGAGAGGTACAGAGAGGGGATATTTTACCATCCAGTAAATTGTCTTAAGTGTACATACTGTACTGCACTCAATACTTTATAGAGAGCTCCACTTTTTCCAGACATCTGTAGCACAGTCCTTCACAGTCAATCAGCATTCACACTATTCACAGTAGAACAGTGATGCCAGTATGGGCGGGGCGGTGCTGGGAGGTGGCCCGCGCTCCCGACACAGCTGCGCTCCAGTCAGAAATATTCTACTTACAAGATCCCTGCTGTAGCCGGAGCCGGGCCCTCATCCTCTGTCTGTGGGTGGGATGTGAATAATTTGAATCCATGAGGCCCCGCCCCTCGGGGCGGAGCTTCACAAATTCAAATTGTTCCGCATCCCGCCACTGGGCACACAGCAGAGACAGAAAGAGGAGGTCCTGACTCTGGCTACAGCGGGCAGAGATCATGTAAGTAGAAGATTTCTGACTGGCGCGCAGCTGAGCCAGGACCTCCTCTCAGCAGCGTTCCAGCCAGAACTGTGGGGGGGGGGGGCCCCTTCTCCCTACAGCTCTATGAGGGAAGGAGGGAGGGGAACGCTGCCCGCCCAGCCGCCTACCTAACTGCCCGTCCTTCTGGCCACCTACATAACTGCCCGCCCTCCTGGCCACCTACCTAACTGTCCGCCCTCCTGGCCACCTACTTAACTGCCCGTCCTCCTGGTCACCTACCTAACTGCCCGCCCTCCTGGCCACCTAGCTACCTGTCCACCTGGCCACCTAGCTACCCACCCACCTGGCTACCTAGCTACCCGTCCGCCTGGCTACCTAGCTACCCACTCGCCTGGGGGCAGGGTGATGTGATTGTTGGGGCCGGGGCAGTGGGCATGCTTGGGCGGGGAGCTCGGGTTGCTGGTGGCAAGGTTTGAGGGCAGGAGGGGGGGCCCAGATGCTTCAGCTGTATGGGGCCCTGAAATTTCTGTTGGCAGCCCTGCAAAAACCTATAAAAACACCAACACGTTATTCAATATTACCAGTTAAAAACATGGAGAGATGAACAGGAGTGGTCAACAAAAAGCCATAATCAACATCATTATCATATGCAGAGCCTTTTTTACAGGCGGGCACAGTGGGAAAAACGTTCCAGAGGTCGGCATTTGCTCTTCATGGCGGTTTTAAAGCGGCCACGCAGAGTTAGAGGCTGCACACTAACTGTCAGGGAGTAGACAGGGAACGTTTAATTACCATCCCTGCATTCCTGATTGTATATATAGCGCTCAATGAGTGCTGTATATACAGATCAGTGTTGCAGGCAGCGTGATGCAAGGCTTTCATCATGCCCCCTGCGACGCTGGGTCTGCTAGGCTAGTCGGGATTCTGAGAGAAACATTCCGGTGTAAGCGGTGTGATGACTTCACATCAATCACCCCAGACACTAGTTTGTGGAGCTAGCTGCTCAGCAGGGGAACGGGAGAGGTGAGTACCCTTTTTTTAGCTTACTGTATACAGCTGCCTATTTACCTTCAGGGGGGCTATATCCACCTTCAAATGGGCTATATCCACTGTCATGCTGCCTTATCTAAGAGAAGGATATGATAGAGCGACAGAAGCTGAGCTCTGTGATATATAGGGTTATTTAATAGAGGAGAGAAGCTGAGCTCCTTGATACATAGGTTTATGTGATTTAATGCTGAATTTCTGGGTTAAAGGCAGAGAAAATCTTGACAGGACTCCTAAAAAGGAGAGTGCTGCTTACTCCGCCCACATACAGTGACTGACAGTTTGCTCTGTACTTACAGGTACAGGGAAGGATTTCTGTCATTATGTGGGTAGGGTCAACATTACTTTTTACTGTCACTTAATGAGTCCTATCAGGATTTTCTCTGCTTTTCAATCAAAAATTCTCCTCTAGATCATATAACTTTGCATATCACAGAGCTCAGCTTCTCTCCATCATATTCTGTTCTCAGATAGGTTAGCATGGACCATGTGACAGGTTTGCTTTGGCTTATTGAAACCTTCCCGCTCCTACTTCCTGATCAGACTGTGGTTAGTTCTACAGCAGTGACTGACATTTCAGCTCTGCTGTTCCTAGATGAGACTGTTAGAGGGACATTGAAGGAGGGGTTTTAACAGTAGGCTACATAACTCTAAAAGGTAAATGTTAAGACACAGCTGGGAGTGACGTCATTATTCCTGCCTGCCCAGCAAGGGCTGCTAGATCACAGAGAGGATGTCAGTAACCTAGGGAAGCTTGTGTACACAAGCAGTAGATAAGAACTGTTGTAGCTCTAAAAGGAAGCAAAATCAGAGCAGCATTGTATTTGGTTATAGTCTTTATTTACCTTTGCTCACATATTAAAATCTTAGCGAATACCCCATTAAGTGAGCCCTGCACTGTTTCATGCTGCTTGTGGTTAGGGCATTGAACTAATGAAAGGTTAATTTTTTCAGGATTCATTTAAAAATTATAAAATTGGGTATCTATTTTGTTGATTATTTTGTTGTTCTTAGGGACATATAAGTCCCCTTCATATGAACTGCCACCTCAGAGCTACTTTGAATGTTGTGTTAGAGGACTTGCTACTACTTGAATTGTTTCCTTTACAAGTAGTGTTGATAGAACTGTTCTAGAAAAGTTAAAGGGGTTTTGCCACAATCTAATTTCATACCTCCTGTATCCAGCTCTTCAGCTCTGTGTGCTAAGAAGGGGGCGTGTGTAATTTATTTGAATTGTATATCATGTGACCCAGCAGGATGACATCACTATGCCTTTCCTCTCTGTAGTCAAAGAAAGGTCTGTTTATGTAAAGCATTGTGAGTAGCTGAGAGGTAAAGCTTTTTCCTCCAGGCACAAAGGTCCTTGGTTCAAATCCCTGCAGGAACCAAATCTGCGTTTTTTTTTCTCTTTATCAATGCACAAACCTGATTGAGGTTTCTGTTCTATTTATTGCACTGTTTGACTAATTACTAAGGAATACAGAGGATGGGAGTACAATGACAGCACCTGGGGTTTAAACACTCAGTAGCTGCCTGAGAGGAGAGGTGATGTCTGAGCATGTGCAACCAGGGCTGAGAAGCTCTCAGCCCTGGTCGAATCCCCTGGAGATGAGCTGTAAACAATGGATCACTAAAGGAGCAGCTAAAACAAAAACGGTGCAGAATTTGTAATAATAATGAATGGTGAAAATGTTTGTTATTTCACTTGCAAGCTTCCCACGTCAATTTTACTTCGTGGCAGTTCGTGGTAGTAGAACTTCTTGAATTTTTAGAACTCAAACCGAAACGAACATGTTACTGTTTGTTCGAGCAAAGTTCTAGTTCTAGTTTGACACGCCATTTTCATTTTCGTGTTCAGTGGCTTTCTGCACTTTTGGCAGCCATCCAATCAGTGCAGAGCACAGAGAAGTGTCAAAAACGTAATCGCTGAGGTTTAGGGCTCTCATTGGCTGCTAAATTCACATGAGCGTGTTCTATATATTTTACTGTATTGCCTTGTGAACGCCATTTTCAGCTCACTCTCTGTACTGTACAGACCGCCCTTAGTTAGATAGCATTTTCCTCTCCATAGACAGCAATATTTAGGGAGTTTGGTATTGCTGGCTGCATCTTTCCCACACCCAGAAGATGTTATTTGGTGACATTTTCAGGCTCACATAATGCCTAACTCTCATATACATGGATATATATTATACAGAGTGCTTGGATTTGCTAACTCGTACTCAGTGCCCAAAAGTTAAATTTTTTGAGTTTTGGCGGTTCAGTAATTGTATAACACACCGTCTCCAAATCTCCTATGTGTCAAAGGGGCTTTTGGGCCCCCTCAGGATGCAGGGCCCTGTAGCAGCTGCTACCGCTGCACCTCCTATAGCTACGCCCCTGCTTGCAAGCTGTCCTCATCTTTTCAGTTAGCCATTGAAAGAAATGAAGTATTTTAGCCTCTCAATTTTTTTCTGTCACTCTTAGAGCCAAATTTTCTTCACTAAGTTGTTTCATGTATCCAGTTTAGTGTTATGGATGTTAATTACAGCTTCTCCTCACCGGTATAGGTATAAAAATTAACCATAACATCTTCTCCCATTGACTTTAATGGGGTTTGAGTTCTAGAACCTTGAACCGAACACACTAAAGTTCGAGGATCTAATCAAACTAGAACTTTTTATTGCTGCCTCATCTCTATTTACAAGCATTAGGGATTGGAGTGATAGCCCAGGAAAACAGTGGTCTATAATCCTTGAATAAGGATGGCAAAAAGTTTATCAGTGTTCCCACCAGCACCCTCTTTTCTCTTTAGCCTCCAGGCTCCCAGAAATAGTGCTTGGATTCTGCCTTCTGTGCTAGCAGGACATTCAAGGAACTTGGGCTTTCTCATGGCTGTCTGATGGGAGCAATACAGTTCCCTAATGTAATGTAATATCAAGGTAGAGTTCCAATATATAAGCTTCAGAGTGTATGAATGCTGAAAGTTTTTGCCCATGACTGAGTTCTCTGCAGCAGGAATATTTTTGTCATTGATAAAATGGATGGTTTGGTAATTTATCAGAAATGATGTATAAGTTTTATAAACTCTGCTAGCACTAAAAACATTGAAGAGGCACAGCGTGAATGGGCACAGAGGCAATGGATTGGTAGCAGATAGGTAGAATCCATTTCATATTCACAGCGTATATGTCATGGGCAAGTAGCTTCATATTTGAGATACAAACAATATCATTATTGGGACCAGCATACATAATAACAGTTGAATTTAGTGTTTCCAACAACACAAGTTCAAGCCTGAAATGATTTTTAGTAAATATAAAACTGTTGTTTGTTTTAGATAATGGGCCATGGAAGTTTATTGACTGTAAAATGTTTTATCCTAATGATTATGAAACAAGTACATTGCAGACATCAAGCATCTGTACTGGAGCAGGGACAATTGGATACTTCAAGGTAATTGCTTTTGGCCTCCTCTAGATGGCACTGTTTGGCAAGGATCAGTCTACTTTTTCCTATTAATGAATAGAGTGTATTGCTGTTGAGTAAGTGTCTGTTCACATCTGCATTGTGGCTTTTGTGTATAATGGCAGCTATTGCATTCTGTCAGACCCATCCTATGAAGCTCCACCGCCTTATAATGGTATCTATTGTGGTTCCGTCATCATCGGCTTACTTGTACATACAGATATACAAAAATATTTTATGAATATCTGTATTTGTGTGTGTGTATATATATATATAGATATATATATATATATATTATATATATATATATATATCTATATATATATATATTGTGTGTGTGTGTATATATATATATATATATATATATATATATATATATAGAGAGAGAGAGATACAAAATTATAAGCAGTTTGAAATATTAATAAATATATATACAAATACATATATATACATACAAATGTATATATACATATATGTGTTTGTGGATTTCAAACTGCTTATAATTTTGTATCTTATTTTATGATAGTGTAATAGGAGGGCTATAACTCATCCTAGCACACGTTACAAGACCTTTCTAATTGCCCTGTTACTGTCTGCCCATTTATTCACGTACAGTGGCTTAATAACTAATCAGGCCCAATACTAACTTAAAGGAGTTGTCTCCCTTCAGAGTTGCAGAGAATGCATGAATGAAATACTCTGTCACTTCCTGGTTCAGACTGACTCATTTGCATAAGCTCCATGCTTGTACAGCTCCTTGCCCTGCTGTGCTTTCAGATGCTAATTAGATCAGATTAACTTCTCAAATTACTAACAGGACTTCTTATCTGATCCCCAAAACAAAAGCCCTAATTACAGTTCTGTTTATCTCATTGAACAAACAGCAGGGGGAGAATTGTTTACAGGTCAGTTACTGAGGGAACTGAAATAGCCAGGGAGGTCATAAATTCACTTGTATCTCCTTAGGGAAAACAGAGGAACAAAGCAATATATTTGGAAAATGTCTTTATTTTGTGTTCCCTACAATTTGAAAGCTATTCTTTGTAGCGAGACAACCCCTTTAACCTTTTAGAGCAGGCTTCCTCAAACTGCGTTCCTCCAGCTGTTGGGAAACTACAACTCCCATCATTCCCACTGTTCTAGATTATATAAATGCATGATGGGAGTTGTAGTTTCCCAACAGCTGGAGGGCCGCAGTTTGAGGATGCCTGCCTTATGGTATGTTCACATGTTTTTTTCGGCGCTGAAAGTGTCTGCACCAAATCAGCATCATTTTCTCTTCAGAAATTTTGTGATTTTAAGTGCAGAATTCAGACAAGAGAACAACACTGAATGTCCGAGAGAGATTTTCTGCCGCCTACACCATATCATAGTCGCCATGTAAAACACCTCAAAGAATTGTCATGTCAGTTCTCTGTCGACGCTTACAATATGTGGCGAAAATAAGTAATATCAGCGTTGTCTAAACAACGCCGCTGATTTTACAAAGCAATTAATGTGAAGTGTTAGTTGTTTTTGATGATTTTTTTTGGGAGGATTATGCACGGACTCTGCCACCCCAAAAAGTGTCAAAATACTAAGTGGGAACGTACACTTTAGGATGTGACTATTTTCAGATTTTCATTTCCATGTTCAAAGACCCATACCTTTATTTTGTTTTTCCATTGACATAGCTGTATGAGGGATAATCTTTGTAGTAAAATTTAAATGACAATATAATGTAATGGAAGGCCCAAAAAAATGTTTTAGTGGGTGAACTGTTTCCATCTATGCACTTGTGTAAGGGCTTGTTGTTTTGTGGGCTGAAGTGTAGCTTTTATTGGTACCATTTTGAGGTTTATGTGACTTTTTGATCTTCTTCCAATTTTTTGGAGAGGTAAAGCAACCAAAAAAGACACAATTTCAGTGTTTTCCATTCATGTGAGGGCTAAATAATATGGTTTAATAGATCGGACTTTTATGGATGCGACAATACCGATTCTGTTTTTTTTTTCTACTTGATTTGTAAAATGGGAAAAGAGAGCTGTTTTGAACTTTTAACTTTTTTATTATAATTTTTAAAAACTTTTCTTACAGTAATATTTAGGCCTTCTAGGGCACTCGAGTATATGATTGCCATTTATCTCCAATCCCGACTGCTATTGGTGGGTATCAGCAATAAGTTACTGCCAGCAGACACTGGGTATGGAACGGATGCAGCAAGGACCTAAGTTTTTTAACTTTATAGCTCATATTTATTGGTAATTTTTATCAGAGAAACATAAGGGTGGTCTGTGATGAGTTAATAAGGATCTAGAGACCCATATGCTGTGCTCGCACAGACGCCTTCCTCAGTCTGTCCGCCGCCGCTTTAAGCATTTATGACTTTTCGCTTTTGCATGTCCTTTTTTATATAACCGTTATATTAGATAGCTAGTTCTCTGCCTGGCTGGTGTAATGATGACATATAGTATATCTTCAATCCTAGGAGCCCTCCAACATGCAAATGTGTATACTGTATATAGTTGTGACTATAATTGTAAAAGCTGTAATTGTGTGCTAGTACTATGCAGAGGCCCACTTAACACAGGAATTTTTTTTAGTTTTTGTGGTAGCTTTCTGCTATTTGGTGCTTTCATGTTGGTTCTACTTTGTAATACTGTGTAAGGCACTACTAACCTTCTCTTTTTACTGCTGCTCAGGTAGAAATAGTTGCTTTTTTCAGTTTGCTGTCAGTTAGGCATTGAGGTCCCTAAATTGAATTTTTTATGGAGGTCTTTAAATTCTGTTGATGCCACTGTAATATGTACTATATATAAAACCCATATAACTTTTTCCTTTTGAGACAGCAACCATGAACAGACATATGTAGCAACTTTTAGCTTAGTGCTTTTATAACATTACCAGTCAGGGGAGTAGCTATATAGGGTGCAGATGTATCATTTGCTACCATGCTGTAGAGCCAGATGGTGCCCAATGACCCCTCTGCCACATAAGAATACAGCAGTAGTAGAAATGGCAGATAGAAGGTGTGGGCCCTTTAATAAATTTTGGATCTGGGCCTAAGTTCTTTAAGTTACACCTCTAATACCAATCATAGTTAGGATGGTTCTTTGCTGCTCCAGAAAAGGGAGAGATTAGAGGAGCCATTAAAGGAACGTGTCATCAAAAAATGACTTATTGTTTAACTAACATTTTTATGTTAAACACATTTTTATTTTGAGGTTTTTTTTCAAGTTCCATATTACTTTAAGTATTTTTTAAAAAATCTAAAGACCTTCTGTTTTTACTTTGGCACTAGAAGTAATAATTGTCTGACACTTCCTGTTCTGCAGAGAAAGATTTTCAGTAGTCTGCTCATTATCAGCACAAGCAAGGTAAAACTGAAAGGAGACACCAATGTGTATAGATAACACGGGATCCATCCTCACCCTCTCCCCCTCCCTGCACACTGAATTATTTCCAGGTGACAGAGCATGCCTAGTAAACTCTCCTATAGAAGTCAATGGGACTGAGTCAGTCTTAAGTCTCCTATGTGCATGAAGCTGCTGTAAAGTATCTCTCTGACGGCTGTTAAAGCAGTGCAAGCAAGAATGTCTTCCCCACAATCATATGTAGACAGCCAAATTGAGGAATCTACAATCAGAAAATAAAAACAACTAAGAAGGAAAGAATATGTATCATGGACTTAATTTAATAAGTAAAAAAAAAATGGCGACAGATTCCCTTTAAGTAATTGTTATTGTGTTCCCTGCAAAACTTCATCAGCTTCTTGGGTCTGAGGTATGTATCAGGAGGACTTCAGCGGCAACACGAGAGCAAAGTGTCACTCCATACAGAACGGTACAAGAGGAGCCAATAGATGATAACTCTTCAGTTTTGTCAGAACTCAACGGAGTTTTCCTTTGATCTTCATCTAGCATTTGTAAGTATATGACATGACTGCTTACAGTTTTATACTTTATATGCCAAGCACAGGTCTGCCAGATTAAAATGTGTGGCCAATGCCTTGTAATGCCACATGATGGCAGTGTTGTAGCATGTAAAGTAAAAAAAGTGACTCAAATTGCTATGACTATAGGAATAGTAGAGTCACGGTTCTTGCCTTAGGTACATATTGCAGGCATGTTAAGGGACACCGCAAAAACCAAGACATCACACTTGTCCGATGTCAGCAAGCGGCTTAATAGTCTAACCTAAATTGCAGTTGGTTATCCAGCTCATGAAAGCAATGATAAAGGATTCTTTTGCATATCTACTGGTTTCACACAACTTTAGGAGTGACATTTTGCATTGCAGTTTTGCTTTACAAGTAATCTAAACCTTTATGTATGTAAAAATACCCATAAAATAGCTGCTCGGAAAAAAACAGCATTTACAAAATAAGTGGAAATCTGATTCCTCTCCCACGTATTAGTGCAAACAGAAGCAGCTGCAATTTGGTAAAGAAGGTAAAATATGAATATACATGTTGTTGCACTCTTTGTATGTACTAATAGATCACATACTAAAATATTAGTACCATTAAGATGTCAATATATACATAAAGTGTGACATGTATGAACGGGGCTGCACCAGATTTCTGGCTTCAAAATGCTGTAGTAGACCAGTTCTATAGATGTATGAACAGGTGTACTCCAAACTTTAGCGCGATAAGTGCCTCGGTACCGCACCAAAGACACTTTTTAGCGCGCCAAAGGGGTATTCTGGGGGCGTCACACGACATTAGTAGAAGTAGACACATTTATGATTCTTTGACACCAAAACTTTGGCATCGAACAGTTAGAACAGCCAGACCAAGTTAAAGGTGGTCTGCCTGATCCTGAATTGTCGTATTAGCACTAGACTGCACATTTTTGTATGAACTGCAGAAGAACAGGTTCATGCATTCTGGCGCAGTCTACACTGACTTAAAGCTGTTTAGAACTGGCCCGTCAGTGCAAGGATTCATACATGTCGCCCAAAGACTCTCCTATAACAGAACAACTGTTCCCAATCAAAAAATTATCAGAATCCTCCTAAAATGATGTTTTTAAATACAGTGGTGCTTGACGTTTGTAAGCCCTTCAGAATTTGCTATATTTCTGCATACACTTGACCTCAAATTACTTTCACACAATTCATAAAAGTAGATAAACATAACCAAATGATGACAGATGAGTCCAAAACGTAAGACTTTTTTTTTCTTTTTACCCAATACCACATATTTGAGATACCTTTGCTTTCATTATTTGGTATTACCCTCTTGTGCAGTAATAACTACATCTAAATAGTCCTGGGCATATTGCCTTTTAGGAATTTAAGCACATTTCGTGGTACAAAACAGCTTCAACTATGTTATGTTGATGGGTTTCCTCCAGTAAACTGCTCATGTCAGGTCTTTCCACAACATTTCTATTGGATTAAGGTCAGGACCTTGACTTGGTCATTCCAAACTTTGACTATATTTTTAACCATTCTTTGACAGAACGACTTGTGCGCTTAGGCTCTTTGTCTTGCTGCATAATCCACATTTTCTTAAGGTTCAGCTCACAGACAGAATTTTTAGTGGTATGCCTATTAGCACTTTGAACCTGTGGAACCTTTCCCACATAACTTTGTGGCTTCTCTGTATCCTACTGGGAATTGGTGTCTGACCTGCTTGGGAATCAGTAAGTAAGGCTGCGTCTACACAACTAAGGACAAAGTACTCATTGTATTCGGAATCCTAAACCCGACTTGTATTTGAACAGTATTTTACACAAAAACTCAAGGATTTTTAACTCCATTTTACTTTTTGGCGCAGTTTTTGGATTTGATTTTTTAAATCGTTTTTTGCATCATAGAGCACTATTGGGTTTTGGACTCAGATCCGCACCAAAAAACATGCACAAAGATTTCTGGTCATTTTTCATGCCATTGACTTCAATAGTACATTTGTGGCTGTTTTCAGAGTGAAATCAAATGGAAGAATGAACACGTTCCAAGTTTTATTTTTTCTGAAAAAACAGCGGTTTTGAGATCCAACCTCAGAAAATCCTAGTTGTGTTGACTACAACTCGGGTCTTCTATTGAGATGTAATGGGATGATTTTACAGTTGGTTTTTAATGGTTTTGAAAATCCGAATTGACGTCACAAACCAACTGAAAATCCTTGCCAAGTAGATGAACACCAGTGGCCCCATGTATGAAAACTGTCTAGATCTAAACCTCACTTTGTTGCCCACAGCAACCAATCAGAGCGCCCCTTTCATTTCATATAATGCTCTGGAAAAATGAGACGGCCACTCTGATTGGTTGCTATGGGCAACAAAGTGAGTTTTAGACCTAGACAGTTTTCATACATGTGGCCTAAGGTCTCCATTCCTCTGGGATTTATATCTAACTATAATTTTACCTTCAAATCTTGATCTTAGAGGTTCACATACTTTTTCCGCTCACAGATATGTGATATTGGATCAATCTCCTCAATAAATAAATTACCGAGTCTAATATTGTTGACTCCACTGATTAGTTTTGTTCTCTTTTATCCACTTGTAGGACAAGTGTAAAAATCTGATGTATTTTTTTGGTCAAATTTATGCAGAAAAATTGAAAATTTTTAAGATTTCAGCTCCACTGTAGATTTTTGTAAAATACTACGTTTTAAAATGGTACGTTTTCATGCATACAAGTAACAAGTTGGCTGTGCTGCAATAGTCTCACAGTTCTGCTTTTTTACATGCTTATATATATATTTTATAACACACTGATTAGCAGTAAAGAATGACTTGAGGGGTGACCTGACTTATGACCTAATAGCAGATATGCACAAAAAACTAGATTCTCCCATAAAGTAGTTTTTAATACTCTGAAATAGATGTTAAGTTTCAATAAGTACACCTATTATTCTGTTAGGATAAGTTTTTGAGGCAGAGGTGACTGAAATGCTCAATCCACTTTTTTCAGACTTTTAGGTGCTTCAGTGTATATATAGTAGTGTCCATAAAATGGTTCAAATCAAATACCAGTGCCCACCAAGTAGCTTCTCATACTGCCTTAGGGTATGTTGATACGGGGTATTGCGGCGCAATACACCGGGTGTTTTGGAGCGACTCTCTAATCAACGCATAATTCCAAAGCACGGAGGGGGCAGCTGGGCGACCCCATAGACATTCATTGTTAGCGCCGCGTATTCGCTCCTAACAATTGACATGTCACATTTCTCCCCCGGCGTACAATACGATCGTATTGAACGCGTAGGGGGACGACGCCTAACCCATAGCTCTCTATGAGAGCTATGGATCACCGTAATTGCGGCGCACATTTCACCATTTATAATGCGCGGCAAAATGCGCTCTAAAATTAGCCGTGTGAACATACCCTTATACAAATGTGTCAGCTGACGTATACACAAATGTACCAGTCACAGTTGCTGTTTAACTGATTTTGCTTGCAGATAGCCAATATTTCTATGTGAGTCTCTGCAGTCAGAAATTAGCACTAGAGAAAGAAGATAGGATCATAAATGGTGTGGTGTTGTGAAACAGTGCCAGAATTTGAGGACTCCAGCAGTATTTCCTATGGGTTTGGGTAGTCAGAGGCCAAATGAAAGTCACGCACTATTGATTACATATACTGTTTACTGTGGTTAAGAAAAAATAATGTTAAAAAATATTGCTAAGAACCTTCTCAGTTCTTACATATTGCTTTGTTACATATTGAGTTCAATAATAACACGATATGCAGGAAGCTCTTAAAGGGGTTTTGCCACGAAGGCATTTCAAGCCTTGTTTTGTTCTGCTTCAGCTTTCAGTGTGTTCAAAAGGGGGCATGTATGACTTGTTTGAACTGCATATCATGTGACCCAGCAGGCTTGACATCACCATGCCTTTCCCCACAGTGTGCTCACTTTAGTCAAACAAAGGTCTGTTCAAGTAAAGAGCTGTGAGTAGCTACAATGTAGCTACAATGAGTGGTTAGCACTTCTGCCTTTCAGCATCGGGATCCTAGGTTTAAATCCCTGCAGGAACCAACCACGTGGATTTTTTTTTCTCAATGCACATACCTGATTGAGGTTTCTAAGGAATAAAGAGGACAGGAGTAGAATGACAGCACTTGGGGTTGAATACTCAGCAGTAAGTATGTGGGATTACTAAGCAGAGAAGAGACTGACAGTAGGGGTCTGAAAGGACAAGTGATGTCTGAGCATGTACAGTCAGGACTGAGGAGTTCTCATCACTGGCCGTATCCCCTGGAGAAGAGATGGTGGTACACTATGGATCAAGGTAGCAGCTAAAACAAAAATGGTACAGAATTTTGAATAATGATGAGTGGTGAAAATGTTTATTTAATTTGGGAGCCTCTTGCATCAATTTGACTTTGTGGTAAAACCCCTTTAAGCTCCCGTTAGTGACGGCTGCCGGAAACCAGCTTTGTTATCTAATAAATGCATTTATATGCAGTGGATTTGGAGTGGTTTATTAGAAAAACAGAGCTCCTAAATGTGACATGATTAAAGATGAGGGACAAACATCCCGAAGCAGCTCTCTGCATATGGGAGATACTGGCTTGGCTAAATATCCCTTTTGCTTTCTCAAGACCCAGTGGGTCAATAGCGAATAGAGGATTTGTTACATCCAATAGAGGGCGCTTGAGCTTCTCAGCCCCTTTCCCATAATGCCTTGTGATATGCAGATGCTTAGTAGAGGGCAAAAAGGCAATTCAAACTCTACACACCATTTGTTGCTCTCCACGGCTCAAGGAGAGATGTTCCCCTTTATGATTAAAGGTGGACATCCACTTTAAGCCTTTTTAATAAATAACACATTTGAGGCAAGATAAGTTGTACTAGCTTACATCCAGCTGAATGTCACGCTTACTACAATTTTGGAAGATAAACGTATGTGGGTAGCTATCCATTATAATAAATAGTGGTTAAACTATGTGACCATGTATACCATGTGTGACTACACTGGCTCTGTACATATAACTCCTTTTCCCTGTTTGATCCCCACCCTCATGTTTCTGCTGTGTTATTGTTAATGTTTGTTAAGTGTACGGATTCTAATTGTTCAAATGTTCTGTTTTATTTAATTTCTCTATCCATCTTATATAAGCAACATTTTCTAAAGATATCACACTGTCAGTCATCTGTCAGAAAGTGACTTACATTTGCTCAATATCTCTGTGACTGGCATGCACAATAAATGCTCTCGAAAAACTGACTACTTAGGAGTAAGTGTTAGTGGATGAAGGCAACTTAAATGCCACTACAACAAAAGAAGAGGATCAGAAATCAATGTCATCGCTTTGTGCACGATTTTAAAGTTTAAGATGGAGGAATTCTGGAAAGTTTAAATGAATAATGGGATTGAATGAATAATGGCATTGAATGAATTTATGAAAGACAGTTTAGATAAGTACAAGCTCATTCTTCTATGCTACAATTTATGCATTCACTGCTTGTAGAATCATATTCTGTAGTATAGTCGCTAAGTAATGTAATGTGGGACTTGCACTTTGTAAATAATTCCACAAAATTAGGAAAAACACATTTAAAACAATCGAGACAATTGAGGACATTTTTTCAGGAACAGTTTTCACTAGTGTTGTGCTTTGGATTTAGGTTGGGCTGAATTTTTGCCAGGGTTCATGGGAAAATTGGGCAACCAATTGGCAGCCTGCCAGTCTCACTCAGATTGGTTATTGGACCTTCCCCATAATCTGTGGCAAAAGTGTGCCCCGACCGGAGGCTTAGCACTACTAGTCAGGATAGAGGATAAGTGTCTGATTACTAAAGCTAAGTGTAATTTTTTGGAAGATACCTTTAAAGGGAATGTTTCGCCCAAAAATGACTTGCATTTTTATGTTAAACACATTTTTTAACAATTTTGGTTATGTTTTTTTACCATAACACTTTCAATATTTTTTTTTTTTTTAATTCTTGTCTTGCCTTTTTCTCTTTGGCCACTTGGCCTGATAATAGTCTGACACTTCCTGTTCTGTAGAGTTTGCTCATTATCAGTAATAGCAGGGTTACACTGAAAGGTGACACCAATGTGTTTAGATAACACCTGATCCACCAGTCACAATAGGAGATACTGTAGTTGCAGTTCAACCTCTCCCCCTCCCTGCACACTGACTTCTTCCCAGGTCACAGAGCATGCCTAGAAAACTCTCCTATAGAAGTCAATGGGACTGATCCAGTCCACAGGCTCCTATGTGCATGAAGCTGCTGTAAAGCATCTCTCTAAATGCTGTTAAAAGCAGTGCAGGCAAGAATGCTGTCCCCACAATCATATACAGACGTAAAAATTGAGAAATCTACAAGCAGAAAATAAAAATGGCTAAGAAGAATAGAATGTATATCAGTGTCTTGTTTCAATAA
Organism: Phyllomedusa bahiana; assembly: GCA_025379985.1. Classification (NCBI taxonomy): domain Eukaryota; kingdom Metazoa; phylum Chordata; class Amphibia; order Anura; family Hylidae; genus Phyllomedusa; species Phyllomedusa bahiana. The sequence continues at coordinate 42,720 of JAODAL010016799.1, forward strand.
GTGAAAACAAAATGGCGACAAATTCCCTTTAAGTGTTAATGACCTACAATATTAATGAGCTCAAAAACATTTATTGCTTGACTGTTATTGTCATTTTATAAGAGAAAAGGGAACATTTTATTAGGACTGCATTTTAATACCATATGTGAAAATTACATTTGCAGTTTTAAACCATTTTTGTTGTGGTTTTCAATACTGCAGTTTTTTTTCTGTTCATTTCAATGATGTTAATAGAGGTAAAAAGCACAAGAACTGCAGTGTTTCACAATGTAGACAATACGGGTCTCCCAGACAGAAAGTCAAGTAGTGCAGTATTACAACACAACCTACTGAAATGGTTGTGGAAAAAAAGAACTTATTCTGCAAAGGCACTTAAAGTGGTGCTGTGGCCGTTCCTAACAGGTCTGTTCTCATAAATATAAGCATACCTAATTAAACAATAATTCTGGAACATATATCCTTATATCTCTATATTGTGTGGTCCCCTGCTTTTCATGATATTGTCCAATCAGGGCTGACAGTCAGTGTGTGCAGGGACACACCCATTTAGAAACTGGAATGGTAACTCCCATCTGACTAATTCAGTAATACATTTCTAGAAGGAATAATAGAGGAACAGCACAGTATAGAGTAATAAGAGAAGATGCTTCAGGATTGTTGTTGTAAAGGGAACACTAGTATTTACTAAAATAGACATGTCAGGAGATGTCACAGGTCCTCTTTAAAGGGACCATCCTAGCATGTATGTTACAGTAATTGCTTATATTCCACAAGCAATAAGCATTTTGGAGTCTTAATGTGTATAAATACCCCAATTCATACCCCAATTCATGAATTTCGAGAAAAAAAATATTAGTAAAGGCACAATGCAGAGTTCTAAGAAAAGATGCTCAAGAAATGTTATTTTGTGAATAATACAAATACCAGAAAAAAATGGAAACGGCTCACCTGGAATCCAGGATAGGTTGCAGTTGATTGCCGCACGGCTAAGGGTGCAAGTCCTTACAAAGAAGCAAATTTCAAGTGTATATGCCAGCACAACCAGCGCAGGAACTTTCTCAATGCAGACGGGGTGAAGATTAAAATATATCCATCCTTCATTTCTTCATGTTAAAAACTGTAAATATTCATGTGCATACAAACGGGAGACGTACAATCCAACGTGCATACAAACGGGAGACGTACAATCCAACGTCTTACCTGCAGACTGGGCTGACCGATGAGTTTCGGGTCACATGACCCTTACACATGGTAAGGGTCATGTGACCCGAAACTCATCGGTCAGCCCAGTCTGCAGGTAAGACTTGGATTGTACGTCTCCCGTGAATATTTGCAGTTTTTAACATGAAGAAATAAAGGATGGCATACACACTTGAAACAATACAAAAACTTACTGAAATGGACCTATTCAAACAAGCCGACTGGAAAAGACCTAGAACTCTATGTATGTAGTGGATAACCAAAACAAGGATTGCCATCTGATGCAACATTGAATGCTACCTCGTGGATGTAGTGTTCCTCAAATCACATCCTTGAGATTCTTGGCCGGCATGTTTTTGGCCAAAAAATGCTCAAGCCACCCCCGGCTTACAACGGGATCTCAGTTGGGTGGTCCTACTCTATATTATCTCTCACCTGGGTCAACTTCAGACCTCTCACTGTACCAAACGGCCTCCAAAATGCAGAGAGAAAAATAAAAAAAGCACCAACCTTTCAGAGCATAGTGCATTGATATAACGGCCTGTGGAGGTGGCTTTTGGTTTCCTGCACCCGCCCACCTCCACAGGCTGTTATATCAATGCACTATGCTCTGAAAGGTTGGTGGTTTTTTTATTTTTCTCTCTGCATTTTGGAGGCCGTTTGGCACAGTGAGAGGTCTGAAGTTGACCCAGGTGAGAGATAATATAGAGTAGGACCACTCAACTAAGATCCCGTTGTAAGCCGGGGGTGGCTTGAGCATTTTTTGGCCAAAAACATGCGGACCAAGAATCTCAAAGTTTTTTCATATATTGTAGATAGCATAGAATGCTTCTTTGGAGATTTCCATGTGTTTTTTTGCTCAAATCACATCCGGCTCATTGAGCCTTACATTGTGATTAATATTAAAGCGAACCAGATACCACTCATATGCAGACAGCTGTTTCAGGGTGATTGTCCCTTATCAGAGTATAATACTGGATGGTTAAGTGAGAGGCTCTAGGTCAAAGAGGCAATGTTTTTCACTAGGAAATGGTTTGGCTTCACTCCCAGTCATTGCAGGGCTCATAGTAAGTCAGATGTGACTATCTCTTCCTATCTCTTCTCTCTTAAGCTTATTTTAATATATTTAAACTTCAGAGGATCAATATGGTAATGTGTCTCCACACACTTAAATGGTGCCTCTCCCTAATAAGGAATTTTAACCCTCTGTATCTATATTTAGAGCCTCTTTCCCAGCCACCAGTATTTTACTATGCATTGAAAAGGCACAAATACCCCAAAAAAGTTGGCGTTAAGACCAGTCACGTTGCAAGGCTCGGTGAATCAGATGTGACTTGAGGAATGCTGCATCCACTAGGTCCTAGCTTTTACCCCTGAGCTTATTTTAATATATTTACAGGTATGTTCTCACCATTCTCTTTCACAGAGACTGCTATTTAAAGCTAGCGTCAGGCTCCCACTTCTTATTCAGGCTGTGGGTTGGTCTACAGTAGTGATTTACATATCAGCTGTGCTATTCCCAGCTGAGCCTGTTACTGTAACATGAGTGCAGGAGTTTTGTGAACCATAGTGTGCAAGGCTAAATATCTCTTAAGGGTTAAAGCTTATCAGTAACATCAATAAACCAGCTCCTGTGCTGGCGATAACACTCAGCAGGGAGTGATGTCACCATGGTTCAACAGGACAGCTGCAGAAATGACAGCAGAGACAGGTGGTCGGTAACCTAGAGAAGGTTGTGTAAACCAACAGTAGATAAAATCTCCTTTATCTCAGAAACATAGTAAACCAAAATAGCAATGCATTTGGTAATACTCTTTATTTACCTATGTCTACATGTTTAAAGCTAATCATTTTAGTAAGCAAACCCCTTTAACTTGCAATAGAGTGTCAATGGTGTACAAGTCTCCACTTACATATGTGGTTCCCTTCCCTAATGATTAACATTACCCATTTCAAGCTAAAATACACTTGTCAGGAATGTTGTAAGTAAACTATCTGTGTGCAGTTACTACAGTGGAGTTAGGCTTAAGTATTTCCTATATAATTTACTTTCCTTTGCTTAAAAGGATTGAGGACTTTAAAAGGTGCCCTGCTGCAGTATCCATTGGGGTACCTTTTCTTATGTTATCCTAATGGAAACCTGCAGTGGAGGACAAAATGTGGCAAGTATGGCCCTTAAGGCTCTGTCCACATGAGGAGTATTTAAAGTCTGAAGTTAACCATTCCCATTGACCTCAACAGAATATACACGTTGTAGTTTATACAACGTATTTTTGGTGGTCGGTTTCTCGCCATAAAAAAAATGTTCATTCTTTGGTCAGAAAATTTGTGTACATTTTCTATTGATGTCATTGGGGGAGGCTAAAAACCTCTAGTAAAAGGCACCCAAAACATTTGTATGTGGTTTTCAATGCAGATTTGCCTCAAAAATCAAATCAAAATGAATGGGACTTATCTCTGACTGTAAACCACGAGTGTAAAAAAGACCCTATATCCACATGCACCATACAACACGTGTGGACGTACAGTAAGATCATTGGGGATCTGACTCTCAACACTCTGCCAATCAACTATTCAAACAAGCCATAGCTCTTGTGTACACTAAATTTATCAGGTAAAGCTCCATATTTTTAAATGTGGCTGTACCCAATATTACAGCTCAGAGGCACAAAATTGAATAAGTCACAGTTGAACTGAGTCAATTATTTTGGTGAGCTGACTTTGTCTATATCTTATGAAAAACTCTAGGTAGGCCACTAAAAAAAGAACAACTTAAAGGGGTTTTATCATTGCAAGCTTTCACAGACTTGAGCTGTTTCTGTCTGTTTCAGATTCAAATCCGGGGCGAGTCTATTTTCGCTGTTGGCGTGTATCTGCTCCCTGGAGGCGTGTCTCCCCTCACTGAAGAGTTGTGACATCATCATTCTGTGTGAGCAGAGGAAGGGACAGGAAGTCAGCTCTGCTGACCTCCGCATGCTTCTCATGGCTGCAGAGCTGTCAGCTCCAGGCTGCATAAGCTCTTTGTAACCAGAGCACCTGTACTGGTGTAAGCAGTTATACATACAGCTTGAACTGATGAAACAAATGTGAGGAATGCACGTTCCCCCCCCCCCCCCCCTGCACCCTCTGTTATCAGGGAGGAGATAGAGCAGACTTATATGGGGGAGTTGTATAGGGCTGTGTTATATAAGGAGAGAGAGAAAGTAGCAGGCAGGGGTTCAGTAATTGCCCAGATCCTTTACATAGGGCCATCACATAGAGAGAAGCTGAGACAGCCTTTATTAAACACACACAATCATCACAGGCAGTTCGTTTCACTTTCAATAGCTCAAAGAGGAGTAAGCACAAAGAGTGCAGATAGCCAATCATGGCGCAAGGGGCATGTCCCGTCCACCTGCTGCAGAAATAGCTGTAGATGCACAGTTTAGCTCATATACTAAGTGACTTACCGTAGGTAATGCAAACCAATTGCAAAAATGCTTATTTTTACTGTCCCCATCATTACAGATATGATCGTTGTAGCGAGAAAACCCCTTTAAGTACTGGAGTTCCGTTGAGAGTAATGATAAAGCAGATGGTTTCAGCACACAGTTAGTACTTAGAAAGGAAGGATGTTTTGTTATTGTTGCAAATGTTGATAAAGCAGATGCTTTCAACTGCCTGTGAGCACTGAGGTGCCTTTACATAGATAGATGTGAACAATACCCTTATGTAAAAGAGGATTTGTAATACAATTAGATTTAGTTATTGACATAATCGGACTTCACAATTGATGACTTATATTTAACACTTTATAAAAAAAAATGCTCATTGCCCGCAAGAGCGGATTAACGAACATCAAAACTAGAGTTTGTCTTACATTCTGAGAAATGTTTCCAGTTATGTGGGCGTCAGACATGGCAATGTCCAAGAGTCCACGCAGTTTCCATTAATCCTGAAGTTTGTCATAAGAATAATGGTGTGTAGGCAGAGAAAGTGTGCGCAGGTCACACTTGTGTGGGCAGCATCCTAGCTACTCAATGTTAACGTAAATCTGAGTGTTTTATATTTAGAGGCAAATGTAGTTATGTTGTGGAAAATGAATGTTTGTAGAGAATGTGGCTGTGAAGGTCTGCTCTTTCTGACTTTATTATATACTTGTCACTTTAGTTTGAACAGTCTATTTGAAAACTTTCAATTAATTACCTGCCTGTACTGGCTTATTGTGAGGCAGAAAATTGTACAGCCTATATCTTTGGCTCATGGTGGTTTTCCCTTGCTGACCTGATCATTGCAGTAGGTTAGATTGTGCCCTGTGCAGTTCTTACTGTCATTGCATCCACATGGCGAACTGTAGTGTGCCAAATAATAAACTATGGACTGGTCATAGGTTCAGGCACTAAGTGTGAAATCAGTGGGTGTAAGTTCCAGGTATCCAGGCATCAAGACTTGTGACTCCCCCATTAGTATTGACAGATGATGGGCCCTATGCAACTGCACATTTCACACCACGTTGACCCTGCAGTCATTCCCTTTCATTTTTACCATTATATCCTACAATTATATAATTTTCTAATATTGTTTTTAATTTAAATCTCCGCTTCAAGTGATTGCATTGAATTATTTCTTATGCGTTAGGCTTAAACCTCTGGTTTGACAAGTAGATGAAATAGAAAAAGACACAAAGAGGGCGCACAATCGTGAAGTATGTTAAAAAAAAGGTGGAAGTGTAGATAGATGCAAATATGCTCACCTCTTGAGGTTGCGCTCCTAGTATAGAGGCACAACTCTCATATGCGTTTACAGTGATTTTTGGTACCGTAGCCCTTATCACGGCAGCCGCTGGTCTGGTGCAGTTCGGCGCTCAGAACGGTATGGAAGCAGGAGAAAAAATGGCGGACCTGGCGCACGTACATGCAGTTCTGTTACTGACCTACAATCTGACATCACTAGACTTGTAGAAGTTTCCAGTTCTATGTCTTCTACTACACTTTGCCTTAAAGGGGTTTTGCCACAATCTCATTTCATACCGCCTGCATCCAGTTATTCAGCTCTGTGTACTCAGAAGGGGCGTGTGTGATTTGAATTGCATATCATGCAAGTAAGATGACATCATCAGGTCTTTCCTTTCTCTAGGTCAGTGTTTCTCAACTCCAGTCCTCAAGACCCACCAACAGGTCATGTTTTCAGGATTTCCCACAGAATGCACTGACAATAATTACATAACCTGTGCAATGCTAAGGAGAGCCAGAAAACATGACCTGTTGGTGGGTCTTGAGGACTGGAGTTGAGAAACACTGCTCTAGGGAAAGAAAGGTTTGTTTATGTATAGAATTGTAAGTAGCTACACTGTAGCTCAGAGGTATCATTTTTGCTTTACAGCACAAGAGTCCTTGGTTCAAATCCCTGCAGGAACTTAACTTGTGGATTTTTTTCCTCTTTATCAATGCACAAACCTCATTGAGTTTTCTTTTTTTTATTTGCACTGTTTGACTTATTACTAACTAGTCCAAAGGACAGGAGTAGAATGAGGTTTGAACACTCAGTAGCTACCTGAGAAGAGAGGTGATGTCTGAGCATGTGCAACCAGGACTGAGAAGCTCTCAGCCCTGGTCTTATCCCCTGGAGACGAGCTGTAAACAACGGATCACTAAAGGAGCAGCTAAAACAAAAACGGTGCAGAATTTTTAATAATGATGAATGGTGAAAATGTTTGTTATTTCATTTTCAAACTTCCCACGTCAATTTTACTTCGTGGCAAAACCCCTTTAAGATGGTACCAGCTGGATTGCTAACACAGAAGAGAGGCATGAGAAGAGTTTATCTGCTCACTGAGAGCAATCACATATTTGGACGTTCTTTTTTAAAAGCTTAAAGACAAAGCAATCAGTCAGTTTAGATCAACAGTGACTGAACTGATCTTGACATTGATATATGGCCAGTAGAGCCACAATGACAAGTGAGATGTATCCACAGATAGGTTTTGAAGTGTTTTAGTGTGACCCTTTTGACCTGTGTTGAGTCCCTGAGCCCTAATCTTCTAAAATGTGGCAAGTGCTTGTACTTGTGCTTTGCTTCATCATGGTTTAAAATGTGCATTGTTTTTTAGGGCCTAAATGTTAATATAAGGCACAAATGAAAACAAAAGGCAAACATTGTAAAAAAAATAAAAAAAAAAATCCAATAGTAATGCAGTTTTCTGAAATCAATAAACATTTGTAACACCACATCAGGAGATGTAGTCAGTGTAAAGGAATATATTTTCTGGCTTCAGTATTGCCTTACTCTCTCAGGATCATTTATCTACACTATGTTATTGAAAAAGATTCATTGCCAGGAACCTGGTACTTAACACACGGACGCAGTGTTTACATGTCCCTGTGGAGCAGTTAATTATGCATTTGTTAATTATTCAATAACCTGCTATCATGCAATGAGCCCTATGGGACATAGTTACAGTGCTTTCTCTTATAACCCCAGGCGTGTGTAGGCTTTCCTTTTTCATGAACTCTGTGTGTATTTGTGTATTTGTGTATTTGTGTATATATATATATATATATATATATATATATATATATATATATATATTTATTTTATAACTGTTTCAATTCTTACTGCATGAGAACAAAATATAGCTTTTGCTTTACAAAAATATTAATCACCAAAACAAACACGGTACACAAGTTGGGTCTACAGGGTATGCAGGAGCTTTGATTTCAGAATTCTGTAGGACTGTGACTAGAGATGGCGAATTTCTCAAAAATTCGGTTCGGTCACTTCGCCGAATTTTTCGACAAAATTTGTTTCGGTCCGAATTACTTCGGCACGAATCACGTTAAAAAACAGCTATTTCCAGGCTGCCCCGAGCCTGCAGGGTGCTGTAGAACGTTGTGCCAGGCTTCAATGGGCAGGGGGACTTGGTTTGGTCTTCATACAATTTGTGTTTTTAGATGACACGCAATGACTGCCGCCGCTCTTAGAATCGTTTCATTTAAAAATCCCCTGGGCACTTAGGGGGGGCAAAACTGACCAAAAAAACTGAAGCGGGGAACACCGATAAATTTTCCCTTTGGCAGCAAAAGTAAAAAAAAAACAAACGAGAGCCAGGTGGCAACATTAGTGCAGAGTGTGGGGGTGACGCGGCAGCCACCAGCGCTGACAGACAGGGACAATGACATTCGGAAGTGGCAAAACAGTCCCAAGGCCGCAAGGGGCACAATGACACAGTGTGGAGGTACGGTGGCAGCAGCATGAGGTCAGGCAAAGTGGCAAAATTGACAAATTCTGGAGCGGGCAAAAAGGAGTGGCCAAAGATGGTACAATGAACGTTGGAAGGGAGGAGGAAAACAGCAGCAGCATAAGGTCAGACAGGGGCCCAAAATGCAAGTGGGAGGGCACGGCACAGCCCATCAGCAGCATGGTCAGACAGGGCACAATGACAAATTCTGGAGGTGGCAAAAAACAGGATAGGCCAAAGTGTGGGGGGCCGGCAGCACCACGCACAGATGAGGTCAGACAGTGGAAAAATGCACAGTGTGGAGGGCAACAGGAGTCCAGCGCAGCATGGGGTCGAGAGGGGGACAATAATTCTGCAGGGGGGAAAAATATATTAGGCCACAGAGCGGCCAAGACGAGAGCGGGGGTACGGGCAGCAGCATGAGGTCACAGTGGACATTGACGAGAGTGGAGGGGATGACAGGCAACAGCATGAGGCCCGAGAGTGGCACAATGCTTTTGGGGGGGCAAAACTACCGGGCCCGGAGTGGCACATCACAGTGTGGATGTCACGGCACGCAACAGCACAGCAATGAGCACATAGAGGGGCACAATGACAGAGTTTTGAGGTGGGGGGCAATACCATCCCTGGAAAGGGGTGGTAGGCAAGGGAGAAACTATCAGCAATGTGTGGCATCGGGCGGGTGGCAAAAATAAAATAGGGGCTGAGGGGGGTAGTTTAAACCCGATGACGCCTAAGGAATTGGTGTTGGAAATCCGGGCCGACCACCCCTGATTCATTTTGACAAAGGTAGTCGTTCAACATTTCCCGGGACAAGGGGTTTTCCCCTTTTGGGAAAAAGATGGCCCCCGCCGACTGACACCCCCGATCCCCAAACTACGGGCCGGGCAGGACAGCTTCTCCACGAAAAACTCGGCAAGTTGCGGCCCAATCCAGTTTGGCTCCCCAGTAGTCCAGCGGTTTTTTAACTGGGGGGGGCAGAGTGTGCCCAAGTAGGCCAAAACCCTGTTGGTTCGGGGAATGCCCAAGTCCTGCTGCTGGCTGTGGTGACGCCCTCCTCACTAGGGGGGTGAAGGAAGTGCTCATTATGACCCCAACTAGGTTATGTGATGGGGGGTACGCCCCCTACCCCCCCCCCCCCAGCAGCCGCCAGTGTACGTGACCTGGGAACCCCCGGCAACCTTCAGAGGGGGGACATGCCGCAATGGGGCAGGGGCCAATGATTACGGAGGTTTCCCCATATATTTGAGTTTGTCTTCCCCTCAATACTGGGAAAAAGCTCCCATTTTGCCGGTACGAGGGCCCAATAGGGTGGGAGCCAAAGTCATCCCTTCCCGGAGCTGACTATTGGTTCCTAGCCGGGCAAATAAGATCCCGGGGGGACTCTGCACAAGTGACTCCGGGGGGCTCCCTGCCCCCATTTCCACGATACTCCACGGTGCTTGGGAGTCATCTGCTCGCTTCCTTCCATCCACCCCCTCCAGCTGCTCCTGCTCTCCCTCTTGTCCCTGGGTAGAAAAATCCACTCATTTCACCAGAAAAAATCTTTGTCCAATGTCCTCCCCTCCTCCTCCTCCATTTCATCCCCAACCGGACTATGTGGCCACGGATGTAGGCCCTTTCCCCCCCCCGCCCAACAGTTTTTTTTCAGCATCTGTTCCAAGAAAAAAGCAGGGGAAGACGTTATTCATCCCGTACCCCGGGACTGAAAAATAAGGGGCCTCCTCAAGGGCCTCAAAAAGGGGCAGGTTCACGCATGAGCTCCCCCATGGCTGACATCAAAGTTACACGGGGGGAGTCTTTTCCTGGATCATCAAAAAATCGTTAAGGGGGCCTTTCTCTTTTCAACAGTGGGGTCCAACTGTGCGGGCTGGAATTCCAGCGGGGGGAAACATTCATTCAGGCGTTTTGGGGGGGGCCGTTCTGCCGCTGAAAACTCGGGGAGGGGTTCCGGGTTTGTACGAAGGGATAAAGTGCAGCACATTTTCCTGGCCTTTTTCAGAATGTTCTGAAGATGGGGAAGACTCAGGAACCTTTTTACAACCGATTGAACCGTGCGCCAGCAGGGGCATGGACCTCCCCCCTCGTGGGCGCGGAACCATTTCCTCCCATTGTCCGTCCCCAGGGTTTCCCCGATTTGCATTTGGGCCGGGGAAAAACCCACCCCCTCGTTTTCTTGCTCCCTGACGCGGAGAAAAGTTTTCCCCTGTGTGACTTCTTTCGCCGGGAAGCAAGGTGTAGGAACTGCGTGACACCGCGTGCCCCACATGGGGTATGAGGGACATACTTGTGGAGGCTGAGATGGTGGTGGGGGTGGAGGAGGAGAGGGGACATTGGGCAGGAGCGCAGTTTGGACAATGTGGGGAGAAAGCGGCGTCCCTGTCCAAGTTTTGGGTGCCTGGGCAGGAAGCACATTCCCCCAGTGGGCCGAAAAGGACATGTACTGGCCCTGACCGGTTACAGCTCCAGACGTCCGCGCTCCCGTGTACCTTGGAAAAACCGAAAGCTAAAGGGACGCCCCACTTTTTGTTCTCATATTTATGAAGTGCGGGTAGCCTTTTTGGAAAAGAAATTACGGTTTGGAACCTCCATCTGGCTGGGCAAAACCATTAGTTCTCTGGGGGCAGGTCCCCCCATTTGGAAAGGGAGGGACTGCAGTCCCAAAAACTTGGACAGGAGCCCCGGTCAGCGCTGCACCTTGGATGGTTGGACGCATATGTTGTCTCTTTACAATGCCTCTCTGAACGACTGCTGGCGCCATAGTACGAGGAGAGGAGCATCTGGCCCGGGGGAGAGGATGAAAAGAGAAACACTCCCTTTCTGAAAGAGGTGGGGGAGCCTTGACTGGCTGAAATGGATGCGTGCCATGGCCGCTGCTGTTTGCTGCGGGGGCAGGATGGACCCCACTCTGAGCCCTTTCCCCACCACCGGATGGTGCGCTGCATTTTTTGACGCAGGGCCCGTTGTGCCAAACTTTAAAGTCCCTGGCCACGCTTCACTTTCTGCCCAGATTTTAATATACCCAATTGGGCTCCCCGGGTGTCTTAGAAAGAACTGCCCACCGGAGTACGATTTTACCGCCAAGCTCCCACTGAGTGACTATGCCCCCGCTCCCCTCGCTACCCCCTGTGCCCATGTCTTGGCCCCTGCGAAGCGGGTTTTTACCCGGGCCGTTGGCTCCCCCCCTCCACTGCTGCTACCCCTGTGATCACGGCCACACAACCCACTCGGGCTGCGCCGTGCCCCGACCCAAGCTGACCCCTTTTCTTCTCCACGATGATGAAGCCCTTGCTTCACCCGGCTCCCAAGTGCGGCGGCTACATTCATCTTTTGTGTTTCATGTCACTCGTCCTCATCACCGTCGGGGTAAGCCAGGCTGACCTCTCCCCACATGACCCCCCCAGCCACTCCCACTCTATACTTTGCCGCCTACTGCAAAAAGTGGGGATTTGGCCCCATTTCTTGTCCCATTTAGCTGCTGATGCCCTCCCAAATTGTTTTATCCTCGTATTAAAAGGGGGCGAGCCCAACCACAAATAATCCCCGGTGAGGGAACTATGGGACAGGGCGGGCTGAACAGGTGAGGGCCGCTGACCCCCCCCGGGCCAGCCAACTAAGTGTTGTGTCGAGGTTTCCCCCCGACTCTTGGCTGGGGGTTTTCAGATGTCACTGGGGGAAGAGGATGACCAGTCAACCAATCAAAACCCTTGGGTTGCAAACCCCCGGCCGCTAGATGACGGGCAGTTGTGGGCCCCAAGAGTGACCCCTGCTGCGACGTCCCCTTTGGTGCTGCGACCTGGGCCCGTTTCGAAATTTTGTGCCACTGCCACTCGCAGTTTTCAGAGCCTGCCACCCTCTGTCCGACATACTGTTTGTTCTAAAAAAGTACAGACACGTTGATGAAGCTATCTTTAGATAAATATACACCCGTTTTTGACTCCAAATGAACCCAGTAACAAGCTTTGGGGAACCCTTTGGATATAAATTGCGCTCCACAAAGGCCGGAAAAATTTACTTTTGTGTCGTTTCAAGCCTGTGTGTTTTTTCAAATGTAAAACACAAAAAGGGTTAATTAACCTTCGCTTGTGAAATTTTGTACAAAAAAATTAAATTTCGTGTTGAAAAAGACGGTTTTTTTTTGTCGAAAAGCAGCAAAACAAAGCTTAATTTAAACCCCTGGATGTAAATTGCGCAATAAATTGAGCCACCACAAACTATAGCTTTGTAGCGTGTTACAAGGGGTATTTTTACGCCAACAACAAGAGATTAAATTTTAATTAACTTTTGCTTGTGAATTTGGGTACCAAAAAAAAATATAATATTTGGCGTTAAAAACGGTTTATTTTTGTCAGCAACCACAAAACAACGCTTAAAAAACCCTGGATGTAAATTGCGCAATAGAATTGAGCCACCCCAAAATATACTTTTTGGTATTCAATGGCGTATTTTTACGCAACACAAAAGGTAAAATTTTAATTAACCTTTTCTTGTTAAAAAAGGCCCAAAAAGAAAAAATAAAATTTGGGGGTTGAAAAAGACGGTTTATTTTTTTAGCACACCCGCAAAAAAACGCTTATTAACCCCTGGATGTAAATTTCGCAAAAGAATTTAGCCACCACAAAATAGTAGTTTGTAAACGTTTACAAGGTGATTTTCTACGCCCCCCCAACAAGAAATAAAATTGTAATTAACCTTTTCTTGTGAATTAGGCACCCAAAAAAAATATATATATTTGGCTTGAAAAAGAAAAGGGTTTTTTTTTGTCCACACCAGCAAAAAAACGCTTAATTAAAACCCCGGAGTAAAAAGGGAAAAGAAATTTAGCCACCACAAAAATTTCTTTTGTACGTGTTAAATGGGGGATTTTCTACGCCACACAACAAAGAAAAAATTTAATTAACCTTTTCTTTTGAATTAGGCTACAAAAAAAAAAATATATTTTTGGCGTTGAAAAAACGGTTTTTTTTTTGTCAGACACCAGCAAAACAAAGCTTAAATTTAAACCCCCGGATGTAAATGCGCAATGAATTGAGAGCCAAAATGAAGGGGATTTTTATTGTAAAAAACGCTGTTTCTTTAAAAAAAATACAACGGAACGGGTTAATCCCCCTTGGGTATTTAAAGTTTAAGAGCTGCAGTGGCGCACACTTGGATTTTTGATCAATACCCCAAAAAATCAGAAATAGAACATTCAGAGAACAGTCTTAGACAAGCGAACACCCCACAAAAATGCTGTGAAAAAAACATTCTTCAAAAGCGCTTCACCTCAGCGCCCTTCCCTGTCATACGTGAAGGGAGTGTGAGCCCCACGGCGCGCTCGGTCTTTAATGTGCGGTGACGTCACAGAATCCCGCCCGGGCCCCCTGTTTTTCTTCTCTCTGCACATGCAGCAGGCTATGCCCTTTTTCCTCCCAGAGTGCTTTGCCCCATGAAACCCCCGTCTTTTCAGCCATTTTATAATAAAAGCCACTTCTTCACCCGAATACCCCAAAGTTCGACTTCGTTACGAACCGAAGTTTTCCTGAAATTCTAAACGAATTCCACTTCGTTAGAATCGATTCGCCCATCTCTAACTGTGACGTGATGGATGAGTGATGGATATAGTGATGGACTATACATGAGTGATAGACTGGAATGTAGGTTTAAATCTGATCAATGCACAAAAAGAAGAGCAAAATATTAGTGAAATCAGTTTAAAGGTTCGTTAAGTGCTAAAGAAATCATGTTTTAATTAATACCCCTTCAAAGTTAAGCACTTTTGTAATATCCTGTCATTAAATTGTCCGTGGGCTTTCTTTAGTTCTGTATCTGGAAGCTCAGTGGTTTTGTGTGTCGGGACACGCACAAAACAGTTCCGTGTCTGCTCCGAAGATCATGTGACCAATGTGTCTTAGTTGCAAGTTTTTCTCTTTCACAAAAAGCTTTCTCTCATGATAAATGCAGCTCTGCCAGCTTACATTTATCCTCGGACATTCTGCTTGGACAGTGTCATTGTTTTTTACAACACCTCCATCAGTAGTGTCCTTGTAATAGGTTCAGCTAGGTCTACAGTATGAAGTAGTAGTGCTAAAATGTCATTCACTGCTGTAGACCTGCACACAGGCTGCACAGGAGCGGGAGACTGAAGAAGCTGTGAAGAGTGAAAACAGCTAGATAGGACAACCCCCTTAAAAATTATTTAACATAAAATGGACCAAAAAGTGTTCACAAAAGGGGCAAATTATATCATGGTACTTTTAAAACAACCAAATTAATTTTAAAAGGGGCATTCTGTAGAGAAAGTGTCATCACTCTAAAAGCTCTTGTTAATACAATAATACTAATGTTACACTGTTGTTACAGGAAATCGACCCTGGGCAGCTGACCTTGGAGGAGCTAATGGAAATGAGTGATGAGCAAGTCTGTGAAACAGTGGGAAAGTTTGGTGCCAACAGTGAAGAATGTGACCGATTAAATGCCTCTCTCTCCTGTCTACGGAGTGTGCACAAGTCAGGTAAAGACACTTCTAATACAAATGACTAATTTATTACAAAAGAAATTAGGCCTTTGTAAACAAATGAAGTACTATTCCAAGTTTCTGGATATATAAAAAAAAACTAGAAAAAAAAGAAATATGTCCTATTGAAATAAAGCATTGGGTTGGAATTTTTTCATACAACCCAATTCAAAAAAAAAATGTCAGACATATTGGAAAAGCGGTTTTCCTTTCTAGGATAGTAAATCGCAAGGATTTTAGCAAAATTTTCAGGGAAAAACAAGCGTTGCTTAATTAAATTTTAATGAAATTTAGTCTTCATTTTTTGTTGATTTGTTTCTTTCTAAACAGTTAGGGCCTCATGTACTGTATGAAAACTGTCTAGGGCTAAGACTGACTTTGTTGCCCATAGAAATCAATTGCAAATAAAGGGCGACGCCAGAATTGTTTTTCGCCACTTTTTTGGTGTATGTTGCACCAAAACACTGTTGTAGCCCTATTCCATTGTTTTCCTTTCTATGTTAGTAAATCATAAGGAATTCAGTATGTGATTTTTGGAAAATATAACCAGTTGCTAAATTCAATTTGCTAGAAATTGGTGTTTTTTTTGTTTGTTAATTTGTTTCTTTCTAAACACTTAGTAGATTTTATGTAAAAGAAACAAAATTATCATTTTAAATGTAGTTTTAAAACAAAACTTAAAACTGTGAAAAGCAGCCCACTGGCCCATAGACATTCATTATTCACAGTGCATATACGCCATGAATAATTGACATGTCCCTTATCTCCCCGCTCGCCGTATTGTGCGAGCGGGGAAAGGAGACGGGGATTACCGTAATGAATGGGACGTATTTCACCCCGTATTTAGTGCAGTACGGCGCGAAGTACGGGGGTGAGATATGTCCCATTTTAAGCCGTGTAAAAATAGCCTAAGGCCCCGTTCACATGGCGGGTTTGGTCGCGGTTCCCGTAGCCAGTCTTCTTCCTTACTTCGCCGCAAACTCGGGTCTCCCGACGCGGGTATGCAGTGCGGGCGCTGTGTGTGGTTTCGGTGCGGGTGGGGCGTGGCTTGGGGCACAGCTTGCAGAGAGGGTTTGCACCCATGCAAATTAATAGGCAGAGGGCAAACCGCGCTGCGAGCCACGGGCCAGCCGTGCACCACCCGCGGTGACGCCAGCGGCAACACCGCGCGCCCGCCGCGCTGAGAACTCCTTGTCAAGAATTGACAGGAGAGTTCTCACACACGCGCGGCAAGGCTGCAGTCTCAAAGCCGCCGCCAAACCCGCGGTGTGTGAATATTAACGCGGTTTCCAATAGGAAACCATGTTAATAAACTAGGCGTGATTTGGCCGCGGTTTTGGGTCTATGGGACTGTAGCAACCTTCCTAGATGTGAACGCAAGAGGAAAATTGATGAAAATTAAAGTCCTGGATAATATGAATTGGAAACAAAGAGCCCAGAATAATTTCCAAAGAATTTAAAGGAGAACTCCAAGGTCAAAATACATCAATGTCAGATCACACCATCCTTTGCTGTTTTTGACAAAGTTGACCTCTTGGAAGATGACCAAGGAGGAAACCCTTGTTTAAAACAAATCATAAAAAAGCTAGAATGAAATTAGCTAAAATGCATATTGACAAGCCACAAAGCGTCTGAAAAAAATGGCCTTTTCATGGATAGGACAAAACAGAGCTGATGTGACTTGTGAAATCGCCAATGTTTACAGGCGCAAAAATGAAGCATAAAAAAAAAAACATTGTACCTACTGTGAAACGTGGAGGAGACTTCATTGCTTCATTGTGTTTTTGGGCTGTTTTACTGCATCTGGCACAGGGTCTTGAATCTGTGCAGGGTACAATGAAATCTAAAGACTATTAAGGCATTCTGGAGCAAAATATGCTGCCCTTTGTCAGAAAGCTTGGGCTCGGTCATGGGTCTGCTTACAGGATAATGACCCAAAACACACCGCTAAAAACCTCTAAGAATGTCTATAAGCAAAGCATTGGACAATTTTGAAGTGTCTTCTATTAGCATTGATCTAAATTCTATTGAACATCTGTGTAAGGAGCGAAAACATGCAGTATGAAAAAGGCACCTTACAAACCTGAAATAGAGGGAGCAGTTTGCTTAAGAGGGGTGGGCCAAAATACCTGTGGACAGGTGCAGAAGTGAGAGTTATAGAAATCGTATGTTTACAGTAATTGCCTCAAAAGATTGTGCAAGAAAATATTAAGTTAAGGGGACCATGATTTTTGTCAAGGCCAGTTTAATTTTTTTTTTTACTTTTTTGATTGAACCACAATTTCAAATCAATGTCTGATTTTCATTGGTTTCCTTTCTTTAACCAACAATTTTGTCCGCAGGTATATACAGTATACATTTCTGTTCTGATCTTGATTTATTTAAAGACACAGCAGATTATTTATCCTGCTTGTTTACAGGTAGTTTCCTAGGTTACTAACCACCACTGTGACTTAGTATCAGTAGCTGGACTTGCAGCATCACTCCCTACTGCATCTTATCAGAAGAATGATGATGGATTGCCAGGTTTGTGGGAGCTCATCTCTCAGTCCCTTGTATTTGTTACTGACTGCTACAAAGAGAGCTCATGAGTCTTGTGCCATCCTGTCAGCATTGCAGAGCACATAGCTGCAGTAACCTGTACATGTAACTTCACACTATCCCCATGCTACTATGAGTCATATCCATAGCAGCATCCGGAGCGAGCATGTTCTGGCTAGCAGCATGATGGTGTCACCTCAATGGCACTGACCTGAACTGTCAATCAGCAGAACCTGTATTACCCATGAAGCATAGGAGTCAGAGCAGAATGTATCAAGAGAGTGGAGGTGTTGTAGGGGCATTTTTAAAACTGTTGAAAAACAATGTTAATAAGCAGCTCCGTTTCACCTCTTGACATCATTAGCATTATAAGTGAAGGCCAGTCACTTTAGACTGCTGGTGTAGCTGACCTTGGCTTTGTGGAGGGCTCCACAAAGATTGTTTGGTAGTGAAACTGAACACAACTGAATAACTGATAAAAATATTCTGAGATGGAGAAACTAAAAACAAGATGAGGGCTCCCATTACTGTCTAATTTCAATAATCATCTAGTGATGTATTCCAAACACTAGTTTTGCAAATATAGAGTTTCAAAATCATAGTCTGAGTATAAAAACCGTGAATAAGTGGTGTAGCAAGGTGCAAGAAGAACCTTTGCTTCTCACTATTTAACCCTTTGAAGGCTGTAGTCAATAATCTGAGAAATTGAGTGGGAACCATCCTTTGATTGCATCACAAGTAATCCCTGACATGATTTGGTAAATAGCCAATTGACCCTAGGAATGCCTGACTATATTTCCTATTTAGGCAGACTTGGGTATTTCCTAGCAACTGCCTGTATACATTTAATAAATAGGTTAATATACAGGAATAGAGATGTATACTAGCACATTACTTGTTACGGGTGTCCCTGCGACCCTCGTGTCAGGTCGCAGGCACACCCGCAACGCCGCAGCACCTCCTGCTGCGGCCGGTGCCGCAGCCCGACGCTCGGGCCACGAACACCCCGGCACGTCTGGGGTGCACTTACCCGTCCACGCTCCTGGTCCCGTCCTGCGCGCGCGGCACTGCCGGGAGATTTAAAGGGACAGTGCGCCGATGATTGGTTCTCACCGGGCACGGACCCTATCTAAGCCCTGCCTCTTCCCCAGCACCTTTGCCGAATCGATAGTGCCTTGTGCCTGGAGAGGAAGCGTTCCAAAAGTGTCTTGTTCCGTTTACTGTGTACCATACCTTCTGCCTCCGTCCCTTGACCACGAACCATTGCAGCCTGTCCTGACCTTCTGCCTGTCCCCGACTACGAGCCTGCTTCACGATTTTGTACCGTGCAACACCTCGGCTGCCACCGCAAGCAAGTCACGTCAGGGGTAGCGACCTGGTAGTAATCCGCCGCAGCAAGTCCATCCCGCTTTGCGGCGGGCTCTGGTGAAAACCGGACCTACTTAGATTGCGCTCCCTGGCGTGGCTTACGTCATCGCTTGTGGTGGTCCAGAGGATCCACTACCACATCCGTAACATTACTGTTAAATAAAAAAATTACATCTGGTACAACAGCATCATTGATGTGGATCAGTGTATCCAAGGAAAAAACAGTGCAGTGGAGAAATGTTTTCTGTACTTTTGTCAAAATATAAAAATATAAACCAATAATAAAATTATAAATAAAGAGTACAAATTATCACACAAAAAACAAAGCTGCATACAACTAGTTACAAAAACACCTAACATTTTGATTGCTGAAAAGCAAAGAGCTAGAATAAACTAAGTTTTGTGTTCCATAAGACCCTAATTGGCTTGGACCCCAGACAAGACCCCAAAATAAATAAGACATCAGTCCCGATGCCTGCATCAGGTCATTGTGTGTGCTGCCACAGATTTCCCTTCTGACCCTCAATATACGGGCCCGTAGGGTGGGGTTTTAAAACTGGAGACCCAGGGGTAGGGAGGATTGCACCATGGTTTTTTATTTACGATTTTTTACATTTAAAATATAAAAATCCCCTTCTTTTTTGGTACCCCTCATTAGCGCGTGACCATTAAAGTCTATGGGAGGCAACAACACCTTCATTATTTCACCCCAAACAAGGTGGAGAGCTGAAATTTTTAACATCCCCACAGTCAAAATGGATACTTTTTACTCTTTGGAAACACTTAGGTTATAAAAAGCCACGAAAAAAAAACACAGACCATTTAAATTCCCTGTCTTGTACCAAAGCCTGATTTAAACCTGCTCACCCAAAAAAAAAATGACAGAAAGGAAGGGTTGATTGGAAACCATATGTTACTTGAAACTGGACATTGAATATCCCCTGTCCTGGAAGAGCATGAGCCCCAAACCTGATGACCCCCCCATTTTAAAAGTGCCCGGAAAAAAAGGGTCTTTCAACACCATTTTTGTGAAACGGACATTGATATCGGGCCTGGGGGACAGCATGGCCCCCCTGCAGAAACCCCCTTTAAAAGGCCGGGAAAAAGGAGTCTTTCAACCCCCCTTTTGTTTTGGAATTGACTTAACCCGTCCGGGGACAGCATGAGCCCAAACCTGCATGCCCCACATTTAAAAAATGCCGGGGGAAAAGGGTCTTTTAAAAACCCATTTTAGTTTCACTGGGGCTTGACTATATGTCATGGGCCAAAGCTGGCCCCAAACCGCATGGGCCCCCACATTTAAAAAAGTGCCGGAAAAAGGAGTCTTTCAACCCATTTTAGTTTCACTGGACATTGACTATACCTTTTCCTGGGGCCACGCATAGCCCAAACCCGATGACCCCACATTTAAAAAGTGGGAAAAAAAGGGGGGTCTTTCAACCACATTTTTGTTTTACTGGACATTTACTATCTTTTCTGGGCCACAGCATGAGCCCCAAACCTGATGACCCCCCCCATTTAAAAAAATGCCGGAAAAAAGGAGTCTTTAACCACCATTTTTGTTTCACTGGACATGGGGCCCTTTCCGTCATGGGCCAGCATGAGCCCCAAAAAGATGACCCCCCCATTAAAAAGTGCCGGAAAAAGGAGTCTTTCAACCACCATTTTAGTTTCATGGAATTGACTATCCTGTCCTGGGCCACAGCATGAGCCCAAACTGCATGACCCCCCATTTAAAAAGTGTGGGAAAGGTGTTTTCAACCCCATTTTAGTTTCACGGAATTGACTATACTGTCCTGGGCCAAGGGTGGCCCCCAAACCCGCATGACCCCCCCATTTAAAAAGTGCCCGGAAAAAGGAGTCTTTCAACCACCTTTTAGTTTCATGGACTTGACTTTTACCCGTTGGGGCCCCGCATGACCCAGGGGGGTTATTGGTGCGGTGAAAGCCCAGGCTGGGTCCCTCTCTATTAAAAAGCAGGTTTTTTAAAAAGCCCTGATGAGCAGAACGAAAAAATGGTGCTGAAGAGAGTGCGGAAGCGGGGAAATGTGAGAATCCAGCCTTCCCCTGTACACAGTCAAACCTGGGGGTAGCGGCTATGCCCCTCCGTATGAGTGTGGACCATGGAGCTTCACTTGGAAAACTGGTGGTAACGCTCCTGTTACACCAGGTGCCCTTTTTATCTTGGCTTTCTTTTTCTCATTTTACTCAAGTGCTGGAGGAAATGGTCTCTGGTACTTTGTTCTCTGTCCGTGACTCCATACTCCATGTCCTGCCTGAATAACCTACATCTGGTCCAGTTTTCCTGTCCTTCCCTTGTACAATTCAGAGGATTTTTTTAACAGCTATTTTGTTACATGCAAGTTTTTTAGTACTTTATTCTAGAAATACCATTTGTTAAAATAGGATGGAATCCACCTGTCTTTGTTTTTCTCTTTTTTTCATTGTATTAAATGGGTTGTCTCATATACGGGATTGATAGCTATGTTAAAGTTCTTGCAAAAACTAGGTCATTTTGCAATACTGTGTCCATTAACAGTGTCTACCTATGCCTGTTTCTGACTGCACCAACCTCTTGAGCCAACTCTTGACAATTGTGAAGAAAAATGTCTGTTTGAAAACAACATTTTTTAGTAAGGACCTGTTAGTATAGCTGCATGTACAGCAAATGCCCCAAAAATCAAAAGCATGTCCCTTGAGCCACTTTGGCAATTGTCGACGAACAATGTCTGTTAGAAACAACATTTTTTAGAATAGGACCTGTAGTATAGTGCATTGTCACAGGCTAAATTGCCCCAAAAATTCAAATGCATGACCCTTGAGGCCACTTTGGTCAATTGTGAAGAACAAATGTCTTGTTAGAAGACAACATTTTTTAGAATAGGACTGTATAGTATAGCTGCCATGTCACAGCAAATGCCCCCAAAAATTCCAAGCATGACCCTTGAGCCACTGTTTGGTCAATTGTGAAGAAACACAATTGTCTGTTAGAAACAACACTTTTTTTATAAATAGGACTGTAGTATTGCGGCATTTCAAACAGCATGACCCAAAAAATTATTAAAAATGACTTCTCAGCCATGTTAAAAAATTGTGAGGAGAAATGCTCACTTTAGAAGCCACATTTCTGCTTACAAAGGACCATGATTATTGCTGTATCTCACAAGCTACATGACCCCAAAAAATTATAATATGACTTTCTCAGCCATATTAAAATTGTGAGGGAGAAATTGCCACTTAGAAGCCACATTTCTGTTCAATGGTCCATGATTATTGCTGTATCTCACAGCAACATGACCTCAATAAACATTGACAATGCGAAAAACTTTTAAGATAAAGTGAGTAAATGAATTACGGTGTTGTCATGAAACCTTGCTGTCTTTTACAGTCTCCTCACAGCAAAACCAGCAAATGAACTGTTGGAAAGAGAATAAAAATTGCAGTAAGGAATTGAGCATTTTAAAAAAAAGGTTTCAATGAGGACCCATTTCTGGTTTTGAAAAGGAATGTGAAGCAGACTGGCAACTAATCGGTGACCTCGGCAATTGGGGCCACAACATCATCGTGTTCCATGCCTGATTCATCCTTGATATGAAAGGTCAAACGTATCCACATTTCTGTGGAAGGAACAGCCCTGGATGAGTTTGTCTGTAATGACTCCTCCAGCTGTGCTGTAGGTCCCGCTCAGATATGACGCTGGATGGTGGGCAGGACAAACACTCTATGGCGTAACGAGCCTAGCTCGGGGCCATTCGTCCCTTTTGGATACCCAGAAGTCTATTGGGTCCGGAAACACATGCAAAAAAACATCGGTGTTGAGACGCAGTTTGTCGTGCACCATGATCTTAAGCTGATCTCTGTGTGTTGGATGTGTGCCCTGCATTGCATGCGTTGGTGAGGTGGTAAACAAGATTGCCAGAGGTCACCCAATTAGGCTTCTGCCACCTTGCCCTGCTGCTGCCGCTACGCCTACTTGGCCATCTAATGCTGTCACGTCGCTGATGTTGTTCCACCGTGACAGGTGGGGAACGTGACGCAGACGCAAACAGGTGTCTCCAGTTGATCAATCAGCAAGGTTCTCCATTTCCTGCATTTTACTCTCTATTTGGGTGGGTGGGAAGGAAAGTGCTGATTTTTGTTTTGGTACCGGGGATCCAGGAGGGTGGCCCCATGTAACTGTTGTTCATTTGATGCTTAATGCGAGGATTATTTTGGATGAAAATGGAGCATCCAAGCACTCATGTGAGAGATGGAGCCTTGGTTTTCCCCAAGCCTCTGGGTCGAAGGGCACTATCAATTATCTTCCTCTCATCTTCCTCCTCCGCCTCAATTCGCGCACAACTCTTTCCAAGGCAGGGACTGTCGGTTACATCGGTGTCTAGGAAATACCTCCTCCTCCTCCTCCTCCTCCCGCTGCTCCGGCACAGCTTCAACACAGCCTGACTTGTGAGATGATGCACCCTGAGAGCGGATGCGCCACCTTGCACTAGCTCTGGACCTCCGAACCACTGGCCTAATGAGACCGCATGAAATTGTGAAACTGTCGGGCCTTGTGGATTTGACGGAGAGTAAGGCTCGGTGTGTCCGCATTGTGTCCGTCTCCTCCTCCGTCGCTGGCGGGACCTGTTGTTTCAGAAGTGTTCCAACGATCGTTCCAGAAATAGATCACCACAGATGCTTCATGCTGTCCAAGGGCATTGTCCGCACTGACCATGTTGGTGGTTCTTCAAAAACTGGGCAAGATGGTTGCAGAGCTATTTCACCTTGCCTCCTCTCTCGGTGGTTTCAACACTCCCGAGGTCCGTTTACAGTGCTTGTTCAGGCCAGGTGTCCCTTTCGTATGCGTAATGGCATTGCGCTGCTGCCCAAAATCGCTGGAGATGTGGAGGGTGGAATTCCAGCGTGTTTCACGTCAAACAATGAGAGGTTTGAGGGGAGGCCGGAGCTGTGCTTGCAACGCAAGCCCAGGCGGACGAAGCCTGGGTGCGGTAACGGCGGAAGGAAGTGCGAACTCAGACTCTCGAGCCTTATTCAGCAGGCCAGTCCAGACCGGGTAGCTCTTTAGAAATTTCTGGGACGCAAGGTTCATGACATGTGCAGGCAAGGATGTGCTCCAGCCTACGATATTAAGGGGGCCAGCAGATTTCGCCCGTTATCGCACACCCCTTGCCTGGCACAAGGTTCTTTGTCACCCAGCCAGCGCTCGGGTCTCATTGCTTAGAGCTGTCCACAGCTCATGACCTGTGTGTGGACGTCTCAGGCAGTTTAATGTCAACCGGCCTGGTGTCTTGGTTACGTGATGCCACCAGAGGACCTTGGGGGGAAAGAGCCCATGCACCTTCCCTGCTGGTTTTGATGAGCGTGTTGCGCCGAGCCCTGAGAGCCACCGTCACCCCCAATAGACATCCACCAAGCTCACCCAGTGAGCTGTCACAGAGATATAGCGGCTTGGCCGTGTTATAGTCCATCTGTGTCGGGTGGTGAGAGTGACTTTTCCTGGGACACAGATGCAGACAACGCGCTTGAATTTTGATGGACACGTGGTGGCCGGGCAGGGACGATTTTCTGGCAAGAAATGCCTGCTCGCGGGAATCTGGTATTGGGGGCAAGCGCGGGGCCATGACGTGGCGGAACCCATCTGTGTCCACCAGACGGAAAGCAAACTTTCAAGGCAAATAAGCCTGGCTATGCCGACGTTCCGGCTTTTGGCTTGGGTTGGTTGGGGTTTTAAAGTGTTTCTTAGCTCCCATAACCTGGAAAGACCAGGTAAGGCTGGATGCTAGACTGGCCGCTGTACGGGTTGCAGGTCGTCAAAACTGGCGTGAAGGAGAAGGGTAGTAGGAGGGGTCTATGGTGGTTGCTGGTGGTACTCGGGCGACGGTGGAGGCTGTAAGCGGAGGTGATCCTGATCATGAATCTGCGGAGACATGGGCAGATGAGATCGCTTGGTGGTGGCGGAGGGAGGAGGAAGCGGAGACAGAGGGGTTGTGACAGTGGTTGAGGGGCCTTTGGGGGGGCTTTTCCCGGGGCGTCGGTCGGCCTTTTTTTGGCAAGTGTTCCTCCATTTCAAGTCATGCCATTCGCTGAATGTGACTAGGACATGTTGGTGGTGGTTAACCACTTAAGGTTCTTGCCTCTTCTAATGCGTTTACGGCAAAGGCGGCATATGACATCGCTGGGTGAATCAGTGGCTTGCTCATAGAAGGCCAGGCTTCGAGAGGTCCTGGACCTTTTTGACGGACGATATAAGTGAGGAGCGGGGTTTGCGCTGACCGTTGGCTGGGCGGAATTCATATCAGCGGACTTCTGGCGACCGCCCTCTCCCTTTTTGTGGCGGGGACCAGTATTTTGACACTACCCCATCGTCTTCCTCCTGTCCATCTGATGAAGCGATCGCAAGAAATTCTGTGGAAAAGACAGGATGGTATCCGCATTGTCGTCATCATATCATCATTCACACAAGGTGACTTGGTCGTCCTGACTTTCTGATCCAGAAGCTGCGAGGCTACAAGCAAGGGGGCACTGCAAAGGGCGTTGCCGACCGCCCTGGATTTTTGCCGATTTGACTGGCTTCCTTCACCTCCTCTGATGGCATCAGTAACTGGGCGTCCAGAGCAGACTAAATCATTCTTGATCCTTTTAAATGCCTTCTGACCCCACGCATTTTGTCATCAAAGAGGTCTTCAGACAATGGTTTATCCCACTGTGGTGGGTACACGAGTTGACATTTGGCTGCTCATGTTGGCGGATGTGATGACGCATTTGTGGCCGTGACTGCAGAGGACGGAGGAGTGGTAAGCACTGCTAGATGCAGGTTGCATTAACCACTGAAGGACAGATTGGCGACGATGTTTCTTTACTTTGATTCACCAGGGCCCTGACCCAGCGATGACAGGCCTGACGGTCTGCAAACTGACGATACCGCTGGCATGCGGTGTTGTCGCCAGCACTGGAAGGAGCACCTTATCTCGTTACCTTACCTCCATGTGCTACCCCCTCTTTGCTCGTTACCACCTTCATTTTCGTTCCATGTTCAGTCAATATAAAAATTTGAGAAGGTATGGAATTAGTTTTGGAAAAGTCTCTTTTGAAAGACGGGCAAATCACAGCTTTATCTCAAATCCCTCTAATCAAAAAAAATTGCTGGATTCAAATTTAACTGCAAGGTGTCTATCAACAAATTTTTTTTTTTTTTTGGACTGGGCAAATGTCCAAAAAACCGTATTTGTTCTCTTTTGGTTAATAAAGGTATTTTTTGCACCTTTCAATTCACCTGTGGGTGAATATAGGAATTGTGTTTTTAAGATTTACGTGATTGCTGCGTAATGAACAGTGCTGAAGTGCGCAAAAAAGTCAAAAAACACGTAACTGTTATGTTTTGATATAATAAACTGTATTTTTGCACTTTCATTTCACCGGTGGTGAATATAAGAATAGCTGTTTTAAGATTTACGTAGATGCTGCGTCAATGAACAGTGTGGGTGCGCAAAAAGTCAATAAAAAAAAACACATCAACTGTTATGTCTTTGATATAATAACTGTATTTTTTGCACCTTTCAATTCACCTGTGGGAATTAGGAATTGCTATTTTTAGATTTACGTGATGTGCGTCAATGAAACAGTGATGGGTGCGCCAAAAGTCCAAAAAACACGTAACTGTTAGGTTTTGATATAATAACTGTATTTTTTTGCACCTTTCAATTCACTGTGGTGAATATAAATTGCATATTTTGAGATTTACTTAGATGCTTCGTCAATGAACAGTGCTTTGAGCGCAAAAGTCAAAAAACACGTAAATGTTATGTTTTGATATAATAAACTGTATTTTTTTGCACTTTCAATTCACCTGGGTGAATATAGAAGTGCTATTTTAAGATTTACGTAGATGCTGCGTCAATGAAACAGTGCTGGGTGCCCATAGTCAAAATACAGTAATGTTTTTGTTTTGTTATATAAAACTGTAATTTTTTGCACCTTTCAATTCACCTGGTGTGTGATTATAGAATTGTGTTTTATGATTTACGTAGATGCTGCGACAATGAAACAGTGCTGAGTGCGCAAAAGTTCAAAATACACGTAACTGTTATGTTTTGATATAATAAACGGTATTTTGTTGCACCTTTCAATTCAAAGTGGTGAATTTAGAATTGGCTTATTTAAGATTTACGTAGATGCTGGTAATGAACCGTGGCAATTGGCGTGCGCAAAAGTCAAAAAAACACGTACTGTTATGTTTTGATATAATAAAACTGTATTTTTGGCACCATTTCAATTCACCTGTGGTGAATATAGAATTGCGGTTTTAAGATTTAAGTAGATGCTGCGTCCAATGAACAGTGCTGGTGTGCGCAAAAGTCAAAAAAACACGTAACTGTGTAATGTTTTCGTGTGATAACGGTATTTTTTGGCAACAAACAACCTGACTGTGCTGACTCAAAGATGCTGGTTTGTAATTTATGTGCAAGGTGGATATATCAACAGTCACAGGTGTAATGGGTAAAATGAAAAACCTATCTGAATGTATACTGATCTAAAAGTGGAGTTTTGAGGAACAAGAGACCGCATTACTAGAAATGATGTTTATCCAATATAAGGATCAGCTTGCCCAATATCCAGAAATATTTCAATATTAGCAAACTGTTAATAATTAAGATATTCCACTACAATGTTCTACATAAGTCTTGGTGAACTGTTATACAGGGGTTCTTGAAAGATTTAGCTTTGTCTGTGTACGCCGCGGCCCCCCCCCCGCTCCACCGCTGTGATTTTCAGTGGTTGATTTCTGCTTTTAAATTCTCTAGCTAACTACATAAAATGTTTCATATCCCTAATGTAACTAAATTGGAAAGGATCACAGCTAATAGTAGAGTTTCTCTGTGCAGAAATAGACTATTTCGTGAGCTGTTTGGCCACAGGCAGAACGCAGGTCCTATCCCTCTGAGACACTGAGAGACACTGAGCTGAAACAGGAAACAGGCTGTTCTATGTTAAAAACGAGGGTCATGTGATTTTTTTCCAGCCAATCGCAACGCATACACATCCAGTCCATGAGTCGCACACACTCTCACCCTGCTCTATTCTGTAATCTGATTTGCTGGCCGCCAAAATTACAGGAAGCGCCGAAAATGGCGCCGATTTTAATAGATGATGCAAGATTTTTAACCTTAATTATCGCATGATCTGGAAATTTCGATCACCATTAAAATACCTTGCCGATTTCAACTTTGTCGATAAAAATCGCACAACACTAATAACAAATAGTTAATTAACGAAGTAATTGTTTGTCCTATATGTCCCATCTGATGTGTCTCCAGTAGCAGCACAGGAAACGTCAGGAGTCATTCAGCTCTGCTGTTGAGGTTGTAACAGGGAGAGGTTTATATAACCAGGTATAATGTACTCTAAGTCTAAAATAAATAAAATGCTGGCTTTTCTGAGCACTGCTGTACAACCCAGTGTGAGAAAAGCCACCTCCACTCAGGAGCTCCCAGCACCGAGCCAGGAGAGACAGACTTCAGATTTCTAAGAAACCAAGTTACTCTAAGTAACAATAACACCCTGAATCTGTACAATAAAACATTGAAATATATTGAAAGACAGAAATCATATGGCTGACCATGTAAAAATATCAGAATGTGTCCCCCCGATCACTGAGAACCCGAATTGATGGACTCTGTATATTCTTCTTAAAATTTTTCTAAACTTGTAATCCCCACTAGAGGGAGCTAATGGCATAATGATTTGTACAGGGTGCTACTGTGCAACCTGTTACGCTTCAGAGGACTTTATGTTTATAACTAGACAACAGGCAATGTTTATAATTATGCAATACAAAAAAATACCGTTGCCAGCTCACCGAAGTCATCAGAAAAAGGAAAATTTGCGATCTAGGAGTCTTCATTTATTGATTAGATAATTAAAAAAACGTGGCACAAAGAGACAGTAGATGAACCACTAACGCATTTCAGGCATAAGGCCCTTAGTCATAGCATAATGTTTTAGTCAAATCCATATCAATATATACCTATTTGCCAACACCTTAAACTGCTCTCACCTGTACATTTGCACCGGCTTCTCCTCCCATCAAACACAGTCTGGCTTTGAGAAGTGATGTGTCATCCAGCACACTGCTTTCGGTTCGGCGGAGATGACGTGCTGCCCAGACTGTGCTTGATGGGAAGAGCAGTCATCATGGTGGTCCAGACCGCCATGATGACTTCTTCCGGTCACCACTCGTCCCTGCAGATTTGGACACAAATAGCTTAGAATCCTCACTTTTCCAGCATCTCACTCCCTGTCCCCCATCTGTACAAACTTCCAAGAGGTGGCAGAGTGGGTACAGGCCATAGCTTAGATGCCAAGTCTCCTAGAGGGGAGGAACATAGGATTCACCCCGTGGAGATTGTGTTACAGCTATGGCCTGTACCCTTCAGAATCAAGTTACCAGGTAGACACCCATTAGATAGGTTGGTAGGCCCTTGGTAGGTAGGTGGATTGGTCCTAGATAGGTAGTCAGTAGTTACGTAGGTCTCAATTAGGTAGGCTACAGGTAGGTAGGTATATTTTCCTTAGGTAGGCAGTAGTTAGGCCACAGTTAGGTAGGAAGCCTCCTGGTAGGTAGGCCGTAAGTAGGCCACAGGTAGCTAAGTAGGCAGTAGGTGGGCTACAGGTAGGTAGGCAGCCCCCAGGTCAGTAGGTAGGCTGTAGGTGGACACCAGGTAGCTAGGTAGATAGGGACATGTTGTGTTATTTGAAAGCGGCTGCAGTGTATTGATAATATAGTAGGGAAAGCCACAGAAAGGTGGGGTCGCCCCTATCAGGGAGGGTGCCATTCCTAAGATAGGGTTATAATAGGGCTTTTTTTCTGCACTGTATTGTTACGAGTGGACCCACAGCCCACAGTCTGCATGTCTAATAGCAAGTACTCACCTAGCCGAGCTCCTGTCCTTCCATCTTCCTTTGCCGACAGGTGCGAGCGCTCCCGCTTCCTACGGCGCGCGTGCCGGCTCTTTGAAATTCAAAGGGCCAGCGCGCCGGTAATTGCTTAATTGCCGGGCGCTGACCCTATATATTCCCAAGTCTATCATCACTTCCCTGCCGGATCTATAGTGCTCTGTGCCGTAGAGAAAGCAGTCCAGAGTGCATTCCTGTCTCTTTGTGTCTCTGACCCTTTGCTACGTTTCGCAACTACGAACCTTCGCCGCCTGCCCTGACTGCCTGCCTGTCTCTCTGCTGACTACGAGTGTAGTGTCACGATTCTGTTCCCTCGCTGCACTTGGGCTGCCATCGCAAGCAAGTGTGCATCAAGGGCAGTGACCCTGGTAAGGACTCCCTGCCGCAGGCTTGTCCATCCTGCCTTGGGGTGGGCTCTGGTGTAATACCAGGGACCTACTTAGACTCCACACCCTAGCGTGGCCTATACCATCCGCTTGTTGGGTGATTCCAGAGGATTTCCACTACTCCTACCATTACAGTAATATCCGGCCATGGATCCACCAAGGTGAGTTTGCCACGTGTTGGGATCTCACCACCATTATTGCCCAGCTGTCCAGCAAATTGCCGCAATCAGGCACAACAGTTGAAACAGCTGTCCGCCATAATGCAGCAGCTCCTTGCCACCCGGTGCAGCTGTCACGGCCTCTTTTCCTATGGTCTCTACTACGCCTGCGTCCCTTTGGCGCCTGTGTTACTCCAAGCTCCGTCTGTCTTAACATTTAGTTAGCGGATACGAATGACTACAGGGGCTTTATTACGCAGTGTACCATACATGTGGAACTGATGCCGACAAGTTCCGATTCGAAAGGTCTAAGGTGGCGTTTGGTGGTCAGTATTTTGTCCGGTATGCCCTGACTTGGGTACCACCCTCTTGGACCGGGGAGTGATCCTGTGACGTGCTAACCTGCAGGCTTTCCTAGAATTCGCAGTGTTTTCGGTACCTGAACATTGCGTCATCTGCCGAATAACATTGCTTTCACCAATGGTATTCCTCGGTTGGAGACTACGCAGTCCAGTTCCGTACTTATCCGCTGAAACTATCTGAAACGATGCTGCGCTATGTGCTAATTTAAGAAGGGTCTTTCAAGTAGGGTAAAGGACGCAATGGCTGCAGGAGGACCTTCCGTCCGCCTTGAGAGGAACTAATTTCACTTGGCCACCTGCATCGGACATACGCATCGCCAAGAGACAGGATGAACTGCGTCAAGAGCTGGGACTCGGTTCGGCCCTGCGCTTACCTCATCTGGCTCCGTCTTTTTAGAGGCCCTCCTCTGCCGCTTACAGCCTTCAGTGAGCAGTGCTATGCACGGGTACAGAGCCACCTGTCCGTGCCAAGAGCGGTCT
Source organism: Phyllomedusa bahiana (assembly GCA_025379985.1). Lineage (NCBI taxonomy): Eukaryota > Metazoa > Chordata > Amphibia > Anura > Hylidae > Phyllomedusa > Phyllomedusa bahiana. Next base: position 73,880 of record JAODAL010016799.1, read on the forward strand.
CATCGGCGAGTGGAGAATTTTGGTGTGCCTTACGTGCCAGTCCAGACCATTACTATTGAGACCTCTACGCAACGTCCCCAGCGTCCAGGAAAACGCCTTCTGCACTAGTGTTAGTGGCGTGGCGGAGAAGCATTCCTAGGTGCGAATCACCCCTCTCCACGGCTGACGATTGCCTATACGGGTATTGACCAATTCTGGGGGACTCTCGTTTCTGGCTCGCTGCTTCCTGGACTCTGGATCAGCCTGAAAAATCTTCATCCACTCTTTCTTAGTGTCTCAGTATCGTTCCCGGTGGTCCACCTGGCGAAGCATCTGGTGATATCCTCGGTCAGTGGGGAGCTCCTGTGCAAACCCCATTCAGTACGTTTCGAACCAGGTCTGTTCATGTGGGGGCTTTGCACACAAAGGAGAAGATCACGTTCTCTGTGCTGCCTTGTTTCTTCTTGGCGATACTTTTGGGGATCACATGGCTGCAATGCCATGCCCCTACGCTCGATTGGAAGACAGGCGAAGTCACTCACAGGGGACCAGACTGTCAGAACCTCCTTGTGGTAGCACCTCACCCGGTGCACCCCACTTCTCCACAGACGCCCCTCAAGCCTATGACGGGTCTGCCAGCTGAATACCGGGACTTTGCAGATGTGTTTTCAGAGAAACAAGCTGAGAACCTAAAGCCCCGTCGACCCTACGACTGCCCTATTGACCTGCTGCCCAGTATTAGACCTCCCCGGGGCAGGGTTTATCCTTTATCCGTGACTGAGACTCAGGCCATGTCGGCCATACATTCAAGAGTATCTACAGAAGGGCTTTATCCAAAAAGTCCTCCTCTCCTGCCAGAGCCGGGTTCTTCTTTGTTGAGAAAAAGCATGGTACACTACTAGTGTTGAGCGATTACGTTGGCCATCGACATCGGTCGATGGTCGATAGCCGACCATCATCGACAAGATATTCGATGGTCGATGGAGTTATGATCGTGCCTTTTAAAAAGTTATGGGAGAGCAACAACACCTTTTTTCTTAACCAAACAGGGCTGGAGAAGCGGGAATTAACATCCACAACGTCAAGGTACGTGCTACATCTTGGCAACCACTTAGGGTTTTAAAAAACCACAGAAAAAAAAAACACAGAGATTCATATCCCTATCTCACCCGATGACCCTTAAAACCTGCATGACCCCCGCCACAAATTAAAAAGTGCCAAAGGCAGGGATGATTTTACCATCATTTTTCTTGACTGGACATTGAATTTCCCCGTCCCGGAATGCAGCAGAGCCCCAAACCTGCAGACCTCCGATTTTAAAAATTGCCGGAAAAAAGGATCTTTCAACCACCATTTTAGTTTCATGGACATAGACTATCCTTCCGGGGGGCCCACAGCATGGCCCAAACCTGCATGACCAGATTAAAAAGTGCGGAAAAGGAGTCTTTCAACCACATTTTAGTTTCATGGACATTGAATATACCTGCCCTGGGCCACAGCATGAGCCCCAAACCTGCATGAACCCAGATTAAAAAGTCCCGGGGAAAAAGGAGTCTTTCAACCACCATTTTAGTTTCAGGGACATTGATCTATCCTGTCCTGGGCACAGCATGAGCCCAAACTGCATGACCCAGATTAAAAGTTCCCGGGAAAAGGGAGTCTTTCCCAACCACCATTTTAGTTTCACTGGAATTGACTATCCGCCCTGGGCCACAGCATGACCCCCAAATGCGCCCCAGATTAAAAATGGGGGAAAAAAGGAGCTTTCAACCCCCTTTTGTTTATGGACATTGACATCCCTGTCTGGGCCAAGCATGACCCCAAAACCTGATGCCCCCAGATTAAAAGTCCCGGAAAAAAGGAGTTTTCAACCACCATTTTGTTTTCCTGGACTTGATATCCCTGTCTGGGCCACAGCTGACCCCAAAACCTGATAAACCCCCAGTTTAAAAAAGTCCCGGGGAAAAGGAGTCTTTGAACCCCATTTTAGTTTCATGGACATGATCCCTGTCCTGGGCACAGCATGGCCCAAACCCATGACCCAGAAAAAAAAAGTCCCGGGAAAAAGGAGTCTTTCCCACCTTTTTTAGTTTCTGGACATATACTGTCCCTGTCCTGGGTAGCGTTCCCCTGTATGAGTGCGGACCAATTGAGCTTCACTTGGGAAAATTATGGTGGTTAACGCCCCTGTTCCACCCAGGTGCCCTTTTTCTTGGCATTCTTTTTCTCATTTTCTCAACGTGCTGGAGGAAATTTTTCTCTGTACTTTGTTCTCTGTCCCTTTCCATATCCATGTCCTTGAATAAACCTACTTTGGGTCAAGTTTTCCCTGTCCCTCCTTTCAACAAGGGGGGGTTTTTTTTCCCAGCTTTTTGTACATCGTTTTTTAGTATTTTTAATTTAAAAACACTTTTTTAAAATAGGATGGATCCCACCATGTCTTTGTTTTCTTTTTTAATTGTAAATGGGGTTGTCTCAATACAGGGATTGATGCTTGTTAAAGATCTTGCAAAAAAAGTCTTTTGCAATATGGGGTCCTACCTATTCCTGTTTCGACAGCACCATCCCCCCTTGGCCACTTTGACAATTGTAAAGAAAATGTTGTTAGAAAAACATTTTTTTATATAGGCCCTTTGATTGCTGCATTCAAAGCAGATGACCCAAAAAAAATTTAAAAAATTTTTGAGTTTCTAAAAGCCATGTTAAAAATTTGTTTTTTTTGGGGAGAAATGCCATTAGAACCCCCAATTTTGTTCCAAAGGACCATGATTATTGCTGAACTCCAGGAAATGCCCCCCAAAAAAATTAAAAATAGACTTCTCACCCACTATTAAAATTGTGAGGGGGAAAATGCCATTAAAACCCCCATTTTTTTTCCAAAAGGGCCATAATTATAGCTGTATTACAAACAACATGACCTAAAACCATTGACAAAGCAAAACTTTAAAAATTAAAAGGGTAAATTGAAAAGGTGTTGTCATGAAAACCCTTTCTGTCTTTTACAGTCTCCTCACAGCAAAACCCCAAAAGAATGTTGGGAAAAAAAGAATAAAATTGCAGTAAGAAAAGATCTTTTAAAAAACAAATTTTCAAGACACCCCCTTTTTTGTTTGAAGAGGGAAAGTGAAGTAGACCCGGAACTAATCGGTGACCCCGGCAAATTTGGGGCCACAAACATCATCAGAGATCCATGCCTGTTCATTTGTGAATCCCGTCCCCTTTTGTGGGGGGATGCTTGTCTTTAATGATTCCCCTTGTGAAGGGGCCGTCAATATTTTACGCTTTTCTGCTGGGCAGGAAACACTCTATGGCGTGGCAAATTGGGCCCCTTTTTGTACCCAAAATCTATTGGGTCGGAAACATAAAAAAAATCGGGGTTGAGAGCAATGTCGTGCACCTGATCTTAAGTGGCTCTCTGTGTTGGATGTGTGCCCTGATTTCATGCGTTGGTGAGTGGGGAAATTAAAATTTTCCAGAGGGCACCATTAGGGTTTGCCCCTTGCCCGCTGCTGCCCCTCGGTACTTGGGATTATTTTGTCACGGCGCTGATGTTTTTCCACCTGAAATTTGGGGGAAGTGAAGCAGCGCAACAGATGTTCCGTTTATCAATAGCAAGGGCTCCTTTCCCGCATTTTACTCTCTATTTGGTGGGGGGGAAAAGGGAAAATCTGAGTTTTTTTTGTACGGGGTCCGGAGGGTGGAACCAGTAAGTTGTTCATTTTGATGGGCCCTTATGCGAGGATCTGTTGGGGGAAATGGAGCATCCGGCACTCATGTGAGAGATGGAGCTTGATTTCCCAAGCCTCTGGGTCGAGGGGCACTAGCAAACTGATCTTCCTTCTTCCCCCTCCGCCTCAAATTCGCGCCAACCTTTTTTCAAGGCAGGGACGTCGGTAACGTCGGTGTTAGGAATACCTCTTCCCTCCTCCTCCCCCTCGCTGCCTCCGGCACAGCTTCAACACAGCCCTGACTTGCCTGAGATGATGCACCTGAGAGCTGATGCGCACCCTTGCACTAGCCCTGGACCCCCAACCACTGCCTAATGAAGACCGATGAAATTGTGAAATGTCGGGCCTTGTGGATTTTACGGAGAGAAAGGCTCCTGTCCGCATCTGTGTCCGTCTCCTCCTCCGTCGCTGGCGGGACCTGTTGTTTCAGAGTGTCCAACGATCTTCCAGAACTAAGTCACCACAATGCTCATGTGACAAGGGCATTGTCCGCACTGACCATTTTGGTGGCTTCTTCAAAATGGCAAGGGATGGTGCAGAGCTCTTTCACCTGCCTCCACTCTCGGTGGCTCAACCCCCCGGGGTCCGCCCCGTGCTTGTCAGGCCATGTGTCACTTCGTACTGCGTAATGGCATTGCGCTGCTGCCACAATCGCTGGAGCATGGGGGAGGGTGGAATTCCAGCGTGTTGCCACGTTAAAGTGGCACGGTTGACGGGGAGGCCGAGTGACGGTGCAACGCAGCCAGGCGGGAGAAGAGGGTGCGAACGGCGGAAGTGCGAACTTAGACTTCGAGCCTTCCTCAGCAGGCAGTCCAGACCGGGTAGCTCTTTAGAAATTTTGGAGGGACAAGGTTCATGACATGTGCCAGGCAAGGGATGTGCTCCAGCTACCGATCTTAAGGGGCGGCCAGCAGATTTCGCCCGTTATCGCACCCCCTGCCTGGCCAGGTTTGCACCGCCAGCGCTCGGCCCTCGTTGCAGAGCCGTCCACAGTCCGACCTGTGTTGGACGGTCTCCAAGACAGATTAATTTCAACACGGCCGGGTTTTTCTCTGGGCACGTGATGCCACCAGGGGAAACCTTGGGGGAAAAAAACCCTGCACCATCCCTGCGGTTTTGAAGAGGTGCGCCTAGCTGGAGAGCCCCGTCACCCCCAGAGCATCCACCCAGCTAACCCAGTGAGCTGTACAGAGATAAAGCGGCTTGGCCTGCTTACTAGTCCATGTGCCCGGTGGTCAGATGGACTTTTCGGCACAGATGCAGAAACGCCTTGAAATTTTAGATGACACGGGCTGGCCAGGGCAGGGACGGCTTTTCTGGCCAAAAATGCCTGCTCGGATCTGGTATTGGGGGCAGGCAAGGGCCATGACGTGGCGGAACCACTGTGTCCACCAGGGCGGAAAGGCAACTTTCCAAGGCCAAAAGCCTGGCAATGCCAACATTCAGGCTTTTGGCTTTGGGATTTGGGTTTTGGGGTTTAAAATGTTTCTTCTGCTCCCAAACCTGGAAGACAGAAGGCTGGCTGCTAGACTGGCCGCTGTACGGCGTGCAGGTCATCAAATGGCGGGAGGAGAAGGGGTAGGATGGGTCTCTGGTGGTGTGGTGGTACTCGGCGACGGTGGAGGCTGAAGCGGAGGCGATCCCCGATCATTACTCTGAGAGACATGGGCAGCTGAGGAAACGCTTGGTGGTCGGGGAGGAGGCAGGGGACAGAGGGTGTGACAGTGGTTGGAGGCCCCGGTCGGTCTGGCCTTTTTTTTCCAAGTGTTGCCTCCATTTCAAATCATGCATTCGCTGCATGTGATAGACATGTTGGTGGTGGTTAACCACCTAAGGTTCTTGCCTCTACTTATGCGTTTATGGCAAAGGCGGCATATGACATCGCTGGGTGAATCAGAGGCTTGCTCAAGAAGGCCAGGTAGAGGTCTGGACTTTTTGGGCGATAAGCGGGGGGGGTTTTCGCTGACCCTGGCTGGGGAATCATATCAGCAGACTTCCGACCCCCCCCCCT